>JAQPZY010001620.1:942500-1067500 GCA_029931535.1 Margaritifera margaritifera
GTGGCTCAGTGGTTAGCGTGCCGGACTCGCGACCGTAAGGCTACGGGTGTGAATCCTACCATCAGATCAGTCTGGGTTGGGTACCTTGGTGTGTCCTTGGGCAACGCACTTCACTCCAATTGTCTCGATACTAAATAACCTAACTGTGTTGCTGTACCGTATAACATTAAAACCAAACCAAACCAATTATTATGTAATTTTGTTTTTGTATCAAGAGAGTTAATTCCGGCACATAAAGAATGATGGGTACTTGCTCTACACATATTTAGTAATTTTATTATCTTTGAGATACTTTATTTTCAACTTGCATGGCAAAGTATCAACAATAGTCTCTAAGTATGACGAAATAATGATCCAAAATACAGAATGGAAAGCAAAGACGATATACTGGTAAAAACGTGTAGTTCAAAACATTCATCAATATAGCACTCGTTGATAGATTTCCTTAAAACAGAACTGTTAAACCGAAACTGTTTTAAACTGAATTAAACTGTTAAAACAGATAGTTTTGTTGCAGTCAAGAAATAAAGAACATAAGAACTTCTACCTGTAGTGGAAAAGGGGGAAATATCGTAGAAACGCACTTGATTGATTTCTATAATGTAGAAAAGATGTAGATGAAACGTTCTTCTAGTGGAGCAATTGGCGGCACAAATCAAGGAGACAACGCAGAAAAGTAAAGAAAGGAAAAAAAAAAAAAAAAAAAAATATAACTTAAGATTCATTAATAGCAAATTGCGAGAGGTACAACGACTTCATACCATATTTGGCTTGGACTAAAAGTAGTGATATCCGCACACGAGCAAACAGCGTTTTCTCTTAATAAGCAAAGGCTTGTCATTAATCATTGCATGATTCACTTTAGAACGATGTTTCCTCGAGAGTTTAATATTCTTCTGGTACAGGTGATCATACGTATGCAAGGATATATAGTGTTTCCAATTAGGGCAAATTCATGCACCAATTAGGATCGCTCTTTAATCATAATTTCTATGTAAGTATCAATGTTCATGACACTTTAACTTAATTTATTAACTGTTGTATCATTAAAGAAAGGAAATCTTTCTTGAAGTGTCATCATATTATTTCCTTTCTTAGAATCATTCCGACCATTTTCACATTTTGTTAAAGTGACTAAACATATTCAATGCCCGGCAAATACTTTCATCAAAGAAAGGGATATATATATATATATATATATATATATATATATATATATATATATATATATATATATATATATATATATATATATATATATATATATATATATATATGAAGTTATAACCAAATACTGAAGTTATATTTATATCATCATACATAAAGGTCCTTTCTATCCAAAACTTTTCTGGAAACATTTAACGTACGCCTTTTGGAATAAAGATATTAGACTGACGAAGCATGCAAAAGGCAAGACCATCTGGTAAAGGAGAGGTTTCAGATCTCAAACAGGAATATATTCCACCAGATAAGGAAATGTCGGTATTATAAATATGTGATTGATATAAGCTCATCATCTCTGCGACGATTCCTGCTAGTGATTTAGGTTTTAAAGTTATTACCGGGCTGGTAATCTTGTCATAATTTTATTTTCATGTGAGATTCATTGAGTACATTCTACTTAGACATTATTTTCCTAGCAAGCTAACAATTGGTACAAGATTTCTATAAAATGTACGATCCATTTCTGTGGTATCGATTTAGATACACACTTGATGAAATTTAGTATGAAACGGGATTAGTAAATACAGACGGTGTAATATGACAGCATTGCGTTGGATTGATGTTTCTTGTATAGGTCAAATTAGTGTACATATAAGCATAAAATCGTCTTGAATTGAAATTTTACACTTGCCATTTTGTTAATTTCAAATCACGTAATCTACCTATGCGCATAGAAGGTGACTTTTACATTGGATAATCTAATGACGTCGATTATGTACCTAATACATTTCCTGATTACATGCCTAATACATTTCTCGATTACACACCTAATATAACTCCGGAGTACATACCCAATACATTTCCAGATTACATACCTAATATAATTCCGGAGTACATACCTAATACATTTCCCAATTACATAACTAATATAATTCTGGGGTACATACCTAATACATTTCCCAATTACATACCTAATAAAATTCTGGAATATATACCTAATACATTTCCCAATTATATATCTAGTACATTTCCCGATTACATACCAAATACATTTCCCGATTACACGCCTAATACATTCCCGATTACATTCCTAATACATCTCCCGATTACACGCCTAATACATTTCTCGATGACATACCTAATATAATTCCCGAGTACATACCTAATAGATTTCCCAATTACATAACTAATATAATTCTGGGGTACATACCTAATACATTTTCCGATTACACGCCTAATACATTCCCGATTACATACCTAATACATCTCCCGATTACACGCCTAATACATTTCCCGATGACATACCTAATATAATTCCCGAGTACATACCTAATACATTTCCCAGTTACATTGTTCAAGACTATTGGAACTCATTCGGAACATTCTATATTTTTGAACTTGCGATTAGGACATGTAGGATTATTTGGAATTTGATTCACAATATTGTAAGTATCTCTTGAATTTCACTTTGTATTGTAGGGAAATAAATTGCTTGTTGATATTACTTACATTGTTGGTTTCACTTTCTTTCTGTTACATATTTTTAAGACCTAGAGTCGTAACACAACGCATAAATATTCCCATTTTAACCTATTTAGGAACATTTCAGCCGAGATAATTACTAAAGGGTTGTTTTCTTCCTTTGCATTTCATAATCATGTTCCACATTTCCGATGGTATACCGTATACACATTTCCGATGGTATACCGCATAGCTACCCATTTCCGATGGTATACCGCATACTAGCTATACATTTCCGATGGTATACCGCATACTAGCTATACATTTCCGATGGTATACTGTATACTAGCTACACATTTCCGATGGCATATCGTATACTAACATGTTTCTATTGCATTTTGTAATTAGGTGACGCTTTATGTATGCGATTGTGATTATGTAAGTGCATTCAATATAATGTCTCATTTTAAAGATAAAATGAAAATAATTGTATTCCAGGAGCATGTTATCTGTCTTTCTACTTTTTTACTGTACCTACTAAATAGCTGATGTCCAGCTGATAACTTTGTCAAATAATTTTATATACAAATTGATATTCATTTAATATTTAATTTAAACCATCTCAGATAATGATCCATCTCTGTGAAATGTACTCTTCAAAGTAAGTAGTTGTCACCCCTTTTGAAGTTAAATTCGTCGCTGGAGATATATATAGGATACAAGGCCGACAGGAAGAGATTTCGCGAGATTAGGAGATTAGGAGTTCGTATGAATATAGGATTGAACAGTCATTCGATAGGCGGCAAATTAATCTGGGAATTTAGGCAGATAAGCCATTACTGCGCCGTAAATATCATCATAAATTATTTTTTAGATAATAATCACTGAGAACATACGTCCCATACTTTGTTTTCTTTCAGCGGGCTGATAATGAATTCATTTACGATTTCCAGTTAATAAAGAAAAATTCTTTCTCTAGCCTTAATCGATTAAGATAGGACTGAAAAGAATTTGAGTTTCGAGTGAGGTAGGCATATATATATATATATATATATATATATATATATATATATATATATATATATATATATATATATATATATATATATATATATATATATATATGGCGCGGAAAAAAACAAAGCATCCCCACTTTTCGACCTAAAGCAAGGTCTTCTCCCAGGGGTCAAAGAAATGCATAGACAGAAAAAAAAAAACACAAAGAAGTGACCCGTGTTTAACAATAAATATTTACATTTTCACACAGAAAAGAAAAAAAAACTATAAAATACAATGAAAAGGTATAAATCAAAGGAAAAGAACAAAATATTCAGACATAACTACATGTCTGGGAAGGTTCTATTATCTACGAAAAAGGAAAACGTGATTTGATGAAAGCTATTAGCTGAACGGCTGTAAGCTGTGTGGGTGACCTTCTTTTCTTAGACAATGGATCCATTCCTGGACAGGTAGTTAACATTTCAATTCTATTCCAAGCATACACATAGAAGATAAATCTTCTGTTTTTTAATTTGAAAACAACAATATACAAATATCCAAAGATTATACGGTTGTTCTATTTTATATTTTTTGGGGTAAGGTAATACAATAATAACCTATTGACATTGTCTTCCTTCTTTCCACCTCATAATCAAGGTACAGTTCTTTCAAGATTTTACCGTATATTATTATGTTGGTTTTTAGCAGTTAGACGAAGCGTTCCTTTTGCGCTAGTATTAAATTATCAGATATACTAAATTATGATTCTGAATGTGGAGTTTTATCATGAATCTATCGTATGTAAAATAGGACAAGTTTGGGTATCATGAATCTATCGCATGTAGAATACGACAAGTTTGAGTATCATTATTCTATCGCATGTAAAAAAGGAAACGTTTGGGTATCATGAATCTATCGCATGTAGAATACGACAAGTTTGGGTATCATTAATCTATCGCATGTAGAATACGACAAGTTTGAGTATCATGAATCTATCTTATGTAAAATAGGACAAGTTTGAGTATCATGAATCTATCTTATGTAAAATAGGACACGTTTGGGTATCATGAATCTATCGCATGTAGAATAGGACACGTTTGGGTATCATGAATCTATCGTATGTAAAATAGGACAAGTTTGGGTATCATGAATCTATCGCATGTAGAATACGACAAGTTTGGGTATCATTAATCTATCGCATGTAGAATAGGACAAATTTGGATATCGTTAATCAATCGCATGTAGAATAGGACAAGTTTAGGTATCATGAATCTATCGCATGTAGAATACGACAGGTTTGGGTATCATTAATATAGTGCATGTAAAATAGGACAAGTTTGGGTATCATTAATCTATTGCATGTAGAATAGGACAAGTTTGGGTAGTATGAATCTATCGTATGTAGAATACGACAAGTTTGGGTATCATTAATCTATCGCATGTAAAATAGGACAAATTTGGGTATCATTAATCTATCGCATGTAGAATAGGACAAATTTGGGTAGTATGAATCTATCGCATGTAGAATAGGACAAGTTTGGGTATCATTTTTCTATCGCATGTAAAATAGGACAAGTTTGGGTATCATGAATCTAACGCATGTAGAATAGGACAAGTTTGGGTATTATTAATCTATCGCATGGTGAATACGACAAGTTTGGGTATCATGAATCAATCGCATGTAAAATAGGACAAGTTTGGGTATCATGAATCTATCGTATGTAGAATAGGACAAGTTTGGGTATCATGAATCTATCGTATGTAGAATAGGACAAGCTTGGGTATCATGAATCTATCGTATGTAGAATAGGACAAGCTTGGGTATCAATAATCTATCGCATGTAGAATACGACAAGATTGGGTATCATTAATCAATCGCATGTAAAATAGGACAAGTTTGGGTATCATGAATCTATCGTATGTACAATAGGACAAGTTGAGGTATCATGAATCTATCGCATGTAGAATAGGACAAGTTTGGGTATCATGAATCTATCGTATGTAGAATAGGACAAGCTTGGGTATCAATAATCTATCGCATGTAGAATACGACAAGATAGGGTATGAAATTTGCTCTGAAGAAAGTTAAAATGTAAAGTTTAGTCGATTGTGAAACATTTTATGTCTACATTAAAGTAAAGAATATGCTTCAAAAATAAGTAATCAATCGAATGTTAACAAATACAAGTCAAGCCGTCAAATGTTACATATACTCTAAATTGTACACTAATACGTCTTTACGCAGGTAGGACAGAACAATAACTAACGTCTACTTCCGTGTTTCTTTGAATATTTATATTAGTGTCCACTGGAAAGAATTTATGTTATACAGAAAACATATTGGTTTTACACTAAAGAAATTATGTACTAAATTCCATTTCAAGTATAAAAAAATTAAAAAATGATTTTTTCTTGAAAATGATTTTCTTTTAAGTGATATCTCCTTAAAAATTAGAAAAGGAAATTAAAAAAAAAAAACATTGCTTGATTTGCTCAAATCATAGTCTTTTATATCAACATTGATAGATATGGCATTTTAAATGTTTCTGTTTTAAAGATTCCATAACAGATTGAAAAACTGTACCTAGACATTAACACGATACAAAAATTCGCAACAACGATGCTTATGTACATAAGCATACTCAATAATAATCTGTCTTAAGGTCCTTTGAAATGTTTAGGACTTAGCTACACTTAAAGTCCATCATTTTATTGTCTCAACAATATTATAAATATATTCAGTATTAAAACTGGTAGAATGCTATATTATGACATCAATGTCACACCATAGGCCGCACTTAAAAACAAACATCTTTAGCTCTTGAAATGAACCATCATTGATACAACAGAACCTTATATACTCCCTGCAATATCCGAAACATCAATTAAAGTAGACAATAATACCGAAGATGAATCAATCGCGCTTTTTTGTGTTGAATTCTCGTTTCAGCTGTAACACAAGGTCGAGACAGTGGCGCCGCGAGGGTTCGAGGCGCCCGGAGGCAACGTTCTTCAGTGGCGACCCTATTTGCCACAGAGAACAGTTTTTATGTCAGTTGTCAACCTCCAACCCGCCAACCCCCATCTATGCCCCGGTTACAGCTGCTCCCCAAAAAGCTCCCGACGGCCCCCCCCCCCCCCCCCCCGTCCCTCGTCCGGCACCCAGTGTGCAATTGCCCACCCCTCGCGCCGCCACTGGGTCAACATTGTCACTGATCTTATGTAAAATATCATCACTTAGCATGAAACAATATTCTTTATTACACAATCGTTCTCATTGCATTTGCACGTAAATAATTTATTATCTTTAAACAATATGATTGCAAAGTTTGCAAACTGAATTTAAATTTACTTAGGTTACTCTAGTCGCGTTTCAGTAGGACCTAAAATTACGATTTTTCGTAATTAAAACTTCAAACCTTTTTAAACCACTTTCGTTTCGAGTGATACAAAAGAAAATTCGTGTCTGATTGTCTAATAGGCGAATTTTAATCTCAAACTCAAGATTGGAGTTTTATGATTTCCAGCTCAGCTGTCCTGTACGTGGATGTGTATGTTAATGCAGGTTTCATGTATAAATGAATATGTGCACATAGCGGGTTTCTCTATCTTTTCATCGAAGAATTTTTTCAAAGAACGATGAATTACACTAATTCGTTTCACGTTATGATTATACTGGATTGTACAATGAAAGAAAATTTAACATATTCGTGATAAAGTGACCTTGAACTCAAAGTTATTCCACGTGATGCATGTTACACAATAAGAAAACAGTTTGACCAAGGCGCATTTCCTTCTCCCGCTCCCAAAGATTTCAACACCTGACAATCTGACCTACTTTTTGCGCGATAATACGATTCAATTATTCCCACAAAAACGGTAATTGTTATTATCCGCCTGGGATTCTAACTGTTGTTTATTGCACCAAAACTGCTAGTATCTAAGCCACCCAGGCAGCGATCCTACTGTAACTGACTTGCTAGGACTTTAATTGCTGTATCACATACGCTATTAATTCGAGCATCTAACCTCCCCAAGAAAAAAAAAACTGTATCGATCGTGTATTGTGCCTGAAACAGAATATCGCACTTCGGTTATCATGATAATTTATGTGAAAATCAAAGCGCTGGTAATTTCTATTAAGCGTGATGTAATATGACCATGTATATCAATTATTGCAATTACGAATGCATATATGTTTCAGATTATATCAGAATTTAAGACATCAGTGGGTTCATGAATACTAATTTAGCATAAACAAATATAGCTTTTTTAGTAAAGTTGTTTTAACAAGTACACGAGACTTTGATGAACCTATTTTTCAATAATTTCTTCATAGTCATTACTTTTCCATGGGGATAATATCCGTAAGGTACTACAATTTAAACTCAGAATGATTATGACCTAAGCTCTGCTAGCATTCATTAGAAATATATTTTCTCACAATATTTTGATAAATGACGGCTGCATATTTCAAGAAGCTATACCTGATGACTTCCATAAGAACCACAAAATAAAGCATACAGCGTTATTTTGAGGTTTTCAGTGATACAATTCAGAAAGTATAATCTCAACTAACGAACAAATCAAACAGAGAACTGCTAATTTGTTGCTCATTACTTTCTAGAGAAGAATGATTAAAATAAAAGGTTTCCAAATGTTTAAAAGAAAGAAATGAAAAAAGACCGTTTCCCTTTGACGAACTCGTAAATTATTACTAGTCCATACGACATTTTACTGGATTCAAGGGTATGCTCATTGCTTAGAGATGTAAGACCCATGCAAAACCTTTGGACTAAAAGATCAACGAATTTAAATGCATGTTGTAATGGCTAGATATATCGGATCATAATCTCGATCATAACAAGTTGTCTTATTTGAAGAACTTTCAAAGCTTCCAGAAGAGATTGTATATAATGAAATGCATCCGGCTTGGTAGGATGCTACTTAACTTTATACTGACTGACTGGTCTACTTCCGGCTGGTGTGAGTGCGGTTTCAAATTATTACATGTGAGCCATACGGTTATCGTTCAATCTGTATGAAAGTAGGCCCTAACAATTAAGCACGGAACAAAGTACGCTTATTAAGCTTAAATTATTCAACATTTTAGACAATACTGATAGTTGGTTGAATGGAACATGTCACATGGTACCTGAAAACTGCATTTAATACATATATAACACAGGTATGTCGCGGACTGTCAGTCTAGTGGAACTACTTTTGACCCTGTACTAGTTTCGGAGAATACGGATGGTATGTGCACAGTGCCTCACAAGTCGACCGATTCATCGTTTGGCGTGTCGCAAATGTATTAAGCCAAATTATATTTTTAAAAAAAACATACTGTTTATTCTACCAAAACAATAAACGCTGAAAATAGCAAGCTGACCAGAGACGTGTAGTTTGAAAAATATTTAAAAAATATTTTAAAAAAACCTGAGCTCAAACTTTGCCTGCGTGAGAGAGAGAGAGAGAGAGAGAGAGAGAGAGAGAGAGAGAGAGAGAGAGAGAGAGAGAGAGAGAGAACTTACATTGTATAAAAGTCACGATTAGATGATTACGTTGTGTACTGCAGCAGTATCATCATAGTAGTCATTCTTCTATGACTTCAAAGTTTGATGTTTTCCGATCACTTACATTGCTACCTGCTGTCTTTGCTAAAACAATATAGCACCCTTATGTGCACACGCGAGGGTATTATCCGATTTCAACAGCGCACCTGACGTCTTAACGCCAAGTGTATCTATCAAAGCATGCAAACCATCGACGGGATATTTTTCCGTCTGTACATCCGTCCTGTTCCCCTCCCCACTCCACCCCCTTATCTGTCCGCATTTGCATTTTAAGCCAAAATTTAAAGTACAAAAAAATCAATGGGTTTGCTGTTTATTCTTTATTTTTATGACACTGATCGATCGAACACGCATCAGCATTTTACCTAATGAACTGAGAAGCCCATCTTTTGTTGCCAGTCAGGCAAGAGAATATCACAAAATTAAAAGTCATGCATGAAAGCAATTATTGACTTTTGAATCCGGTTCTTACAAGGATGTATCAACGCCAGAATAATGATATTGACCCCAACCTTAAATCTCATTGAATACCATTTTTTTGGGGTTGATAAATCCAGTAGCAATTTCATCAAATTAGCGATTCGCATTTAACATGCTAGGTGTAAAAGGACAAAAAGTTTTATTTGTAAAGAAATTTAATTCTCGTTGATTCTCTTGTGTTTATATCTGTTTTCTTTTTTTTTAAATCGGAACATCGCTCGGCCATTTCCGTCAAGTTCAGAAATATCCTCCGGTGTAGATTGTAGGAATGCACATAAATTTGATTTGTTTGTAAATTCATCTCCGAGAGAGTGCACCATACATATTCTAACAGATAAGGTCGGAAATGTTCCAGTTGTGACTTTGTCTCCTTCCGCTGCCATACTGTGCCACTTGAACAAAACTGGTTTCAAATATAGTTCTCAATGGCGGTGATATACATCGTAGGTTTTATTCTACTTGACGGAAAAGGCAGAGGATGTTCCGCTTGCTCATTTTTCGACCTTCAGAATCATGTTGACAGCCTTCAAATTAGCATGCTGAGTAAACAGAATGAAGTCATGTGTCTTTACATAGGTGAGAAAAAATGTATCTGGTTGGAAGCATTGCATATTACATATCAAATTTTCTTTCAAAAATCCATTTGTAATAATTTCACAAGCGTATGTCCGTTAGGGGCCTGCTCAGATTAATCTTGGAGAAAAGGCAACTTAAGTTACAATTATTTCTTCTAGATAGATCTTTAGATAAGGAACTTTCATCCATGAAAAACTATAACTGTAAACAAAAACTGTCCAAGTAACTTTGCCGAAATTACGGAGGAGACACCTTCCAAGAGTATTCCGGTTCTTAATTTTTTAAAAAGGACGACAATTCTTATTCATAATATATATATATATATATATATATATATAGATATATATATATATATATATATATATATATATATATATATATATATATATATATATGTGTGTGTGTGTGTGTGTGTGTGTGTGTGTGTGTATGTGTGTGTGTGTGTGTATAGTAGCCACCATTGATCCATTGTGCACGTATGTGGTTTTTGGTAGACTCAAAGGGCATTGTCAGCGCTACCACCCTTTCATCATTGTTATCCAGCTACTTCAGCCGATCGAAACCAACTATCTCTCCCTTCCCTTCTCTCTCTCACTCTCTCTCTCTCTCTCTCACACACACACACACACACATATGGACAAATAAAAACAAGAACACATCACACACACACACACACACACACACACACACACACGCGCATGTTCAGTTAATAATGGTCTCTTTGTGCTAGGTAATTGAGAGACTTCCTATAGTCCGCACTGAGTGCCTTTGGCATCGGATTTAACAATTAACATTTACCGTTAGTTCACCAAATACACTATTAATCTGATTTACTGACTGGAGATAGCGTGTAGATGTTAAATTTTCATTTTTATTGTTTTCAGATATGTACATTAAAGACCAATTTACGCGTTTAAATCACAACCCATTTTTAAAAATATATTTTATTGCGGTTAGTTTGTCGCGCGATTCTATTTTCAGCACCATAAAGTAGTTCAACAGACAGTTTTTTCCGAAATATTAGCAGCTGATTGTGGCCATATGATGGCGTCTTGACCAATGCAATTACCCTTTATGTTCGAACATGTGATGAAACCATGACTACAAATTAACAAAAGATGTCACAAATAATTCCGTCAGACAGTCTCGCTTGAAAGTAGTGGGACAAATGCGGGGAATTCGTATAGTGAGTTACGGTCACCATTCAAATGACTATTTTTAAAAACATTCTAAAAACAAAAAGAGTTGAATCCTAGATTGAATGTACATGATGACATATGATATGAGGAGCGTTCTATTCCCACTACGCAGGTGGGGAACAATTAGTACACACTCAAAAGCATACAAAGTTAAATGTTACATTTATATAAACGTATAAATTATGGTAGATAATAGGATAAACATTCATCTCTCACTGATGGGGGATTAAAGGTTAGTATTTACATAATAATGCAAATTACAAAAAGATATGGCGAGTTTTTTTTTTGTCACGCTTACGTAAGAGGAAAAATATGTTTACCACATGTTTAGTTCGGAATCTAATACAATAATGATTTACTAAGTAGCTGAGGGAAGAGAAGAGAGGGCGGGTACATTTGAGAAAAATTCATGTATTTGCACACAAAAATTTCACTGAAAACAACAATCTTCAAACATAGTTTGATGTAAGCCTGATAATGGGTAGCCATGCCAGTATTTAGATTTCATATCAGTGACAGGGTCAAATTTGATTAGTTAATTTAATTGACACCTTCCACAATATAAAGCTTATTACATTCCGTGATCAGCCACGACAAGAAATCGACTGTTGATTAGCGCAAAAGGACCATCTTCCCCCCTAACCCGCCTCGAGACAGTGATTACGCTAAAATCAGTTTGTGAGGTGTCCATCCAAAATCAAAGCACGAAATCGAATAGAATCATTATGTGGCTCACATAAATATGCTTATTGATACGCAGAAAGCACAGTTTTACATGAAATATTGATATTAACTGCAATGATATGATTATATATTTTCACAGGCAACTAATTATTTTATGAGCACGGAACCAGCTTATGTGTGGTGGTATATTCAATACCGTATTTAAAATACCGAAAAAATATTCACGTACATTTTCAGAAGAAGCATGCGTATGGGTAAATTCTACACATTAGTGGGCTTGAACTTAAAACCATTTTTATTTTATCGCTGTCGTCGCACATGTACAACTGGATGTAAACTGGGAGATCTCACCCGGCTGGATTTTTATAGTTGGCACATACAAGGGAATTTTTATCAAAAATAAGTTGAGCAGCACATCATTATCATCGTTTTTTAAGTTTCCTCTTGGATAGATCATTCATAAAATGTAGGCGTGATTTATCGATCTTACGACAAAAGTATAGTAATTTGTTTACGGTCTATGGAAACTGAATTAGTTGTCTGTGCCCATACAGGTTGTAAATGTCCACAGAAATGAAAATGTAAGAGTAAAATCATCAAAAGTACAGTACAAAAATAATCCTAATTATAAACAATGGTTGTTGATATTTGTCATATATTTTCATCGGTGCAAGACACAGGTGGTAAATAATAAATTTAGCGTCAATACGCGGATTCACACTATTTTTATTTTACCGACCAGTGTAACACACCTATACAAATGGATATGTCTGTACGTATAGGGTTTAACGGCACATCAGCACACCCATGGTAATTTAATGCTAAATATGCTTAGGTATTCAAATAGGCATAAAATGCAAAGATAAATCCCAAAAGGTTAACATCCTTAAGATACAAAGCGAATGCTCTAAATAAACTGCTCCCTTTTATAAAGTCTAAGACCTCCTCAGCGTAAACTTCATCACGGGACGCATCTCAGGACATGATTAAGATGCCGCCATTAGTCGTCTTTTACCACATGCAGGAGGGCTAATCGGGTCTATTTTACATCCCCTAGAACTCAAGGGGGTGGAGGAGCATAAATGGTTTGAGTTTTTGGGGGGATTACACGCCATTTGCAGCACATGATAAGCCATACATGGCGGCCAGTATATATGGTGGAGGAAGAGCCCTGGAAGAATCTCCTACCCACGGGAAGCTATTGGCAAGCTTTCTCACATACCCACGTTGCTCGAACCAAGACTTGAACCCACGCGGAAAGAGGTGAGATGTGAGTGATCTGTAAAGGAGAGCGCGGTAGACCAGGGCCCCAAGAGAACCACAATACAAAATAAACAAGCAATTCTTATAGCAAATAAACATATTGCGTGAACATATCTTTTTATCTTGGGTATAAGTACTGCCATGTAGATTATGTTCTTCGGTAAATGTTTATGTCAAACATTTGGTCATGAGGCTACTGAGGTTAAGTCCGATAGTGGTTCTATATTCCAAAGCTATTTTTCTTAAAACTCATCCTTCTCTGACCTTGCCTTATAGAAGTCAGATATAATCTGAAACCGACGATATTTGTTTTCTTTGCTTTTTCTGATCACACAAACGTAAATCGATAAACGTTTAGTAATAAGCTTGAATACTTGCTGGCCGTTTGAAACATTGCGGGTTTGTTTATCTATAAATATAAACAACATTAGGATTCAATATGCAGTGAAAATGCAAATTTGTTAATTTGAATAATTCACATTTATGCTAAATTGCATTATGATCTAAAATCAATGAAAAAAATATTTTAAGTGTCAAAATTTAACAAGACAACTTGCCAATATTGCTGATGTTTGAGCGGGTGTGTATTTAAACAAATATGCATACAATCTATTTTATTCATTTGCGACATTGTCTAATTACAAGAACGCGTGTTGTGTCTCAGGCTACATTCCACATATATTTACCAATGAAAGTTTATCCTTCGCATACATAAAAAAGATCGCTTTCAGATTACTTCAACAAGCTGTCACAAAGTTTCTCATCTATTAATATCTGGCAATCAATTTTAATTTCAGGTATAGATGAACGAAATTCATGTTCAAACAGTATAACCAAAATACATAAACAATACGACCATCGACCATATTATTAAACAGTCAGTTTAGAACGAAGTAATATATTCATTGGAAATCAGTCTTAATACCAACATGACTAAATGTTGACCAAATGCATACCGTTCTAAATGTATGCAAAATGTATCTGACAGTATCAGCTTTATTGTCCTGTGTTTATTGATTGCACATTTGCATAGAGACTTATCAAAGTAGATAAGAGAACAACGGTATCGCAGTAGTTACGGCTTTGGACTCGTGACCAGGAGGGTGTGGGTTCGATCTCCACCATCTGCACCATCAGATCAACCCTAATCTGCTGTCAAGGTGTGTACTTGAACAAGGATTTTATTTGGCGCAGCAGTGCCGTAAAACACTAAATTAAGCCAAACCAAACCAAAGTAGATAAATTATATGTACATAAAAGAGCTTGATTTAGTTAAGTATCTTCCAAAAGGTGTCACTATCTTTGTCACCAGTGCTTGTCACATGTATCATATTTTAGGTTAAGTATAACTGGAGCAATCTCATCATGGATGTAATCTGCATCGCAGCAGAACATTTCAGCGTATGTTGAATACTCAACAGCATCTTCCTATTGTTTCTTGGCGACATGTTTAAATGCCGGGTGAATCCCAATCATTTAATATGAAACAAAATGGAAAATTATTTGATGCAACGACCTTCTTTCCAATGATTCTAATGATTTTTTTTTTTTATTTTTATTTGCGTTAAAGAAAAGGTGTCTCATAAGAAAATGACCATGTTGGTTTCTCAATTAAATATGTTAGGTATTCAACAGGGGACTTAATATATTTCACAAGTTCATATAATTCTGTCTTTGTTATCACGTCAGCAACAGGAACATGCTTTTCAATTTTTAACAATACTTATAGAACTGTTTTCGGAGCACTCAAATTTGATGTACACGCAGATGGTGTTATATTTTGGCGGTATTTGGCATTTTCTGGAATGATAAAGCTGGATGCTCTTATTGATTTACACAGCTTTTCCTCATACCATTTTAGGCAGCGCCAACTGTTCATTTCTTTGCCGACAGAAACATTATCGCAGTCTTCGATACACCCTTTTTTCAAAGCAACCGGCATGCAAAACCCTATCAATTGTTAACCTTTCTTGATGGAATGTTTGGAAGTTTTGATGTATCAGTTGTTGGCACAGGTTCTTCGTTTTCTCCCACATATTTCGTTTGGAAGTCAGCCACCTCTTTTATGATGCTTTTGGTTACCCATGTTTCATCACCTTAAAGAACTTGAAAACCATCTATCCTGAATCCATTTAAATCTCAGAGATATATAATTCGTGTATTTGTGACATCATATCTCTCCAGAGTTACTCGCCTATTATCACCAGTTTTTTCAATACCGAAAGCCTAGTTCAACAGTCATCAGCTGAATTGTAGAATGATAAACATTAGTTTGTTTAGATACTTTGAGAACAGTAGCAATAATTATTTGTGAATACAATTTTGTATGCTGTTCGTTGTATATTTTCCATGTCAAAACTGTCTAAGTTTAGTTTCTTTTTCAAAGTCGAGGTTTTGATATGACCCCTTCAGATTTCCACTGTACAACACTTCAAAAATGCTGATTT
The DNA here is from genome assembly GCA_029931535.1 of Margaritifera margaritifera. Taxonomy (NCBI): domain Eukaryota; kingdom Metazoa; phylum Mollusca; class Bivalvia; order Unionida; family Margaritiferidae; genus Margaritifera; species Margaritifera margaritifera. The sequence continues at coordinate 958,350 of JAQPZY010001620.1, forward strand.
ACACTGCAAGAGCCTGTGCTGTTTGGCTGTACACAAACACACCCTGTAGCGAAGAATGGCAACAGATCAGTGGTCATTATTATGTACATATAGTCTACATTCGGTCCTCATGCCTTTATTCCCAGTTTAAAATTCATAACATTTATATCTTATTTAAGTATAAAATGCAATTAAACTGTTTTAATATTTACTTATAATATTTAGGTCATATAATTATTAACTCGAAAGGAAAAATTGCTGCTCGCTCATAATATGGTGGAAGCAGGTTTGACCTTCAGATTCCCCTGACCCGTGTTTCTTTTCTGTATTCCTCCTGGCCATTAAGAGTGTTGTGTGGTACAAAAGGATGCAAACGTCCTGTGGTATAGTGGATTAACTTCCCGATATATATATATATATATATATATATATATATATATATATATATATATATATATATATATATATATATATATATATATATATATACATTCAGAATGATGGATACAAACGATTCTGAGGAACGAAATGTTGTTGTGAGACGAAACATACCTGGTCAGGCCCGGCATGCTGAACATTTCCATTTACCTGCTCGTCAACAACAAAAGCGTAAAAGATCATCAACAGGTTCTACATATCTATATGTGAGATATTGTTTTCTAAAAATAAAGTAACATTTCTAATCAGCAATTCAAATCTGTAAGCATTGATGATAAACTGAAATCGTTTTTGTTTGTTTACAGAACGTGAAAACCACCAGTGACAGCATATCGAAAGTGGAGCAGGTTGTCAGTGCAGTTCATGCAACAGCTGATGTTAACACAGTGCAAATCAATGCACTCCCTAACAAGTCAATGAACGTGGCGTCTTGTACAGACCTCTCGTTACGGCATTACGTGATTAGGAGGACGTCGAACTTGCCCTTTCCAAATGCAGCAAAATTAAAAGGGACGAAATCTAGCATCATTCGTGATTGTCCACAAGAGACAGTAGCTACCCGAAAAACTTTACTAACAGAGAAGAAACTCCTGAAGCAGAAACAACCTACATCCAAGACCCCTCTGATCAAAGACCGCACTAAACTGATGATTGATGGACATGCGTACAAGAATATTTTTCCAGACTGGCAAATGATTATGCGACGTGATCGACATGACATAGCTTAGCCCGGGCAGATGCTGCAAATCAACCCCAATGCTCACGGTCATATCACCGTTGATGTTAGCCATGAAACCCCGAAAACCCTGTTACTAGCGAGCTGTTTGACATCTGAGGTAATCTGAACCCTGACACTTCAGATATGGATATGAATGACACGGAGAACGACTCAGTTGATGGTGACAGCTTCACTGATCCAAAACAGAAAGTAGCACAGAACCCCGAGCAAGAACCGATTGTCAGTTATCAGCTTCAACCCTGAATGTATCCTCTCTCTCTCTCTCTCTCTCTCTCTCTCTCTCTCTCTCTCTCTCTCTCTCTCTCTCTCTCTCTCTCTCTCTCTCTCTCTCTCTCTCTCTCTCTCTCTCTCTCAACGTGGCGACCACTCAGGCTGATTCTCTATTTCATAACCCAGATGAAGTTAATATGTTTGAATTGGAAATAATACAAGTGTACATTTCATAAAAAATATGTATTTCTTATCGGAGACTTGAATGCGATAATTCACACTAAAGATGATCTCATAGACCTAGATGACGTTTTCTCACGACAATTTGACTTTGATTGTACTGGGAGTGGCTACTTTGAGATTTAATCTGCACTTGATCAATACAATCTTGCTAGGTATCGCATTTCGCAAGATACTGTGATCGATACGGAGGATAACTTATTACTTGAAATTCGCAAAAAGTAATATTTTTTTAATGCAAGATATGAGAAGGATATGACCTTTAGCGCGCCAACATTTCGAAATATCTGTGTTATAGATTATTCATTCATTTCTGCACCTGCTTTAAACTACATTGAAAATTTTAGCATTTTGGAATTAGACCCACTCTACACAGACGGACATGCTTTATTACAAAACAATCAAAACAATTCTGAAATTTAACAATGAAATCACATGCCGACCAAATATACATGTACTTCCATATACTACGCCATGTTGGAGGGATCATAAAAAAGTCTTCGTTCATTGAAAATATAGATAAGGACAAAATGAATGTGATACAGGCAAGTATAAGCTACGCTTAGCAAAACATACATGGGTTAAAAAAAGTGAACTATCAATAATATATATGAAACAATATCTCGACTTTTCAGTGAGTCAGCAGGGAAAAAACATCTGCCATGTATCTCAGTGGTAAGTAAAAACATCTGCCATGTACCTCAGGGGTAAGTAAAAACATCTGCCATGTACCTCAGGGGTAAGTAAAAACATCTGCCACGTACCTCAGGGGTAAGTAAAAACATCTGCCATGTACCTGAGGGGTAAGTATAAACATCTGCCATGTATCTCAGGGGTAAGTAAAAACATCTGCCATGTACCTCAGGGGTAAGTAAAAACTTCTGTCATGTACCTCAGGGGTAAGTATAAACATCTGCCACGTACCTCTGGGGCAAGTAAAAACAGTAAGACTAAGGCTGATAACATATCTTGAATGGGATTTAATTGTCAACATTTGCGAAAAAAGTATGACACAGCTACAATAATACGCAATATGAATTCTTCACAAATGACCAACCAGACCTTTAAGGGAGCTAGTAAGAATTATAAGCGGATTATGAATCACTGCAGTAATAAACATAACCACATCACTCAAAATAAACTTAGAAAAATTGAGAGCAAAACCCAGACAGATTTTTTTGAAATTATAAACAGGATGAAGCACCCCCCCCCCCCCCCAAAAAAAAATAAAAAATAAAAAAACAATACAAACATTGAATTAGACACGCTGTACGAATATTTTTCAAGTGCTAAAATATTAACTCAATACTATGAAGACACTTTTGTTGATGTATTGATGGCGGACATAATGAGAGATACCCACTGTGGGAAATTAGAGAAATAAGTCTTTTTAAATTTTGGACTTAAATATTGGTAAATAGAGACGAAACTGGTAACGGTAACTCATACAATGGGGGAAAAAATGGGCATTTCAAGTTAAATCTCTGTTAGATGATCTAGGTTTTTCTTACGTATGGAACAGTCAATATGATATTGTGTTTCCAGTCATTGAAATAAGAGAAAGAGTTTTAGATCCGTCTAGGCAAAAATGGATATCCTCTGTGAGGTCATCAAACAAGCTAGAGTATTATTCCTTGTATTTATCATTTGAAGAGTACTTGGATGTGATAGCCGAAGCTAATTTTAAAAAGTTCACTAAGTAGATTTAGAGCAGTAATGCATAACTTGAACATCAAAATAGGTCGTTATGATGGAGTACCAAGGAACGAGCGGTTATGAATTTGGTGCAATATAATAGCTGTCGAAAGGTCTTCCCAGCAAAATGAACTCAAATCTCTAAAACTTTGTATACAACTCATATGTAACGATTTAAGTGTTTGTTATAAATATAAATGAGTTTCTTGCATTAAAAATATTTTGGTTTCTATTAGCCAGTACTACCTTTATTTATACCAAGATTCAGTCACTAACCCCAGAGCCATCAAAGCCAGTATTGTACAAACATTGAATGATTTGTACAAACTGAAATGGAATGTGAAAGTATGTGAATCATCCAAAGAAAGAAACTATTGTACTTTCAAACAAGACCTGAATTTTAAAGATTACTTAATATCTGTACCGAAAATGAGCTACATTCCTCCGTTGTAATTTAGAACTTGTAACCGTAAATTACCTGTTAAATCGGGGCGCTGAGAAAATATATCATACGAAGAAAGAATATGTAACTGATGTTGAAGGACAGAAGTGAGGGAAGGGTTGTACTATTTGCTTGTCTGTCTATATTTTTTTTCGAGACAGAGTGGCTTGCCTGGTCCCATCTGTTTATATTAAACCCAATCTGGTGAAGCTTCGGGAACTATTCTCCACAATAAATAAATCAAAACTTCTGTATTTATTTAAATTTGTTAAAAGCAATATGAGTGTACCCGCATGATTAATGTAGACAAAAACTTTCCTTTAAAAGGGATAATTTGAGTTCATTTTGCTCCTATATAACCAACGCAGTTGAACTTTCATTCTATCTCTTTCAGAAATTACCAAAACGACCAATATACGATATTGTAATTGATCTTAAAGCAAATAACTAAGATGTGAACTTAGCAATTTAAAGGTAAAACAGTGCTTTCCGTAATGTAAGCCCTGTGACAAATTTAACAGCAAAATTCTCATTGACGAAATCGGTTCAGAACTAAACTAGTGGCCTTTAAGAAAATGCAACACTTACTTCGGCCATGACGAAAAATTTAAATTTTAAATGTCATATATTTAGACATAAGCACATATGGCGTTTGGCAGATAGATAAGACGTGGAAACGTTTCAAATAATCAAACGTTTTGAATAGGAAAGAAAACCAACCACTCGAAATCTATTCGCAACAGGATATAATCCTATTAAAGCGGCGAAGAACGAAACGAATGAAAAGTTGCTTAATGACAGAGAGCTAGGATAAAGGTTGCATTACTCACATTTCACCGATCACGCCAGATAGTTGGAAGCGCTACAAACTTCATTATTCCATAATCTGCAAGTGATCGAAGAAGGGATTATATTATTCCACTATTTAAAATATCCGTGCCAGAAGTAAGATAAGGCAAATGATGCATTGTATGCAGCACTGACACGATAGATCAAAATAAAGTTATATAAGTTATGATCTAACACACTGTCCAAAATGCTTTCAAGAACAATACACACACAATGTGAAGGAGAAGCTGTGTTAGGAGAGCGTAGACTTCATTCTTATTTAAATAGGTCGTCAACTCTCTGGAATCCTGCTAAGGGTTAGCTATAAACAATTGAACCGCGCGGCAATTTATGGAAAGAAAAGTCTAAAAATAGTTTCACGTGATTTACTTTATAGTCTAATGTGCTTGTTCACCGGGGATCACAATTCTACTGAGTGAATACAGTTTTGCGGATTTCAGTAGCACACTAAGGCTCTGGGAGACAAAGAGAATTAGAAACATATCTTTAAAAAATTAAATCTAGTTACCTTGACAAATAAGTTTTTATCAAGATGTACAGTGTAGGCTACACAAAACGCGTAAGTCCAACATCTACACATTGTACATTCACGATACAATAATTGAGAGGGGTAGTGAAGAAATATGTTTTGAACAAACTAAGAAACAAACATTAGCATTATTTCGCCATGCAATGGACCCTTTCAATAAGTACGGACTTTCAATTACCTCCCCTGGATGACTTCAAATGAAGATAACAGGTAAACAACTTACACGTGCACAGAAATGGATTGCTATCTTCGACAGATAAGCGAGATTGAGACTTTAGATTTTCCATTTTCATTATTTTTTATAAACAAGGGTCTGGTTATTAGAAGTTAAAGTTGGTAACTTTTTAATTCCTGAGACATTGCCCGCCGAGCGCTGATAAACATGGAACTAACATAAAGTTAAAATCACACTCTTATTTGCAGGTGTGAAATGATCACCCTTGATGGTTTCTTTTTAGTAAATTAAATTAACCATGCCATAAGCAGCTTTTGAAAAGGCAAATTTGAGAATCAAAAGAGATTACAACAGTTATAACTTGTCATTAATAAGGTAAATTATAATCAGCACATTTTCACTATTAAATGATTACTGCATTTTATGAAAGAGTTAATTGCTATCCTTGTAACGGAACTCACCGTCTCAAAATTTCTAGCAAATGGGAAAACCTATTTTTCATATTTCATTTTATAAATCAAGACTGACAATTGTCATCAGAAATCCGGGATGACATTTACAATTATCCTTAGAATAAAAATGCATTAATTAAATAAACTCCAGTTTCTTTACTGATGTAAGAAATGGTACTATGTAAAGTTTGTCATTTCATATATCAAGATCGAAAATCGATGTAATAAATCAAGGTTGACTACCGATCAGTCTTACATTAAAAGTGAATAAATCAAAGAATATGTCATCACATTTAAAACATATATTAATTAAAGAATGTAATACAATATAAGAAATATTTGTGTAATTCTGTTGATTTTTGCTTCCTTGTGACATCAGAATCGAAAATTGATGTGATAAAATCCAGGTTCCTAGATATGTTCTAAAACTGAAAATGAATAAATGCACAGCATATGCTTTTACTGTCCAAATATCTGTACTAGACGACATTTGCCTGACTTAAACCTTTTCTACCTAAAAGTAACTTATAATGAACTTAATCACAGTCCAAATCAACCATCTGAGCCGTTAGTCTGATACTCACCATTCTGGTGATAAGACAATGTTTTTAAATATGTATGAGCCACGAAGAACACACTCGTTATATTAGTTTCAATTTGGTGTTGGGAGGGAATGCAGCTTACACATGTAAATATTGATCACTTGTATGAAGTCTTTAGTATTATTCTCAAAGTACTTTGATTAATGTTAATAGTTCCCTTATTAGCTCAAACAAATAAATAGTGTACGGTCCATTTTTCCCTTAAATATATCAACTAATTCTTCACCGACTAAATTTGATCTTTTACAATCTTTATTTACAGTTATTCGCTTATTTAATATCGAATTAAAAAATCTATCTTGGTTTCGTAAACAGGGGAAATATAGTGTATTCAGTAAAAAGAGGCATGCTGTATTAATACCGAAGTATTTAATCAACATCTGTAATATACATTCCTTTTAAAACCTTAAGTTAAATTCAAACTTATAAGAGAAGATTCAGGAACAAATCCACCTACCTACCAACCACCCCCTCCTTACCCTCACACATGCACACATATATACATACTTTTATTTTGTATCAGTACAAGAAAACTATCGAAAAATATCGGACATCTGTCTGTATGTAGTGTTATCTTTAATTTAAACAACCAAATGTCGATACACCATGTTTAAAAGTACAGTAGCGTAACAGGTTGTCTAAAATGAAGCGATCGATTTCTCTTGGAAACTATTTCCTACTCACATCAACTATAACAATGCCTTTCCTGTGCTATCGACGGGAATTTTCCTAAACATCTATGTATCAGCCAGAATTGATGAAAATGAAGTGATTGCGCACTAATTGTGCCATCAAGTGAAAAGTTAACTTTAAATAATGAATGCAAATTGTTTTGGAAACTACAGGCTGGCCATAAAGGAAACCATATCATGAAATAGGACAACAACCTTTGAAGCAGGGAAACCAGTCTACTGTGAAAATATCAGTTTGGAAGAATGATCAGAGATAATCTATATTCTAAGCCACATTGATATTGTTGACCGCATTTTGTAAGAACCGTCTGGTATGATAGGAGTATATGAAAGGAAATATTTTAAAAATGTAATTCAGCTCAACATTTGTTTTAAAAATTACAGTTAATGAACTGAATGTTGTGAACTGAAATGTAATGAAATAAAGTAACTAGCATTTAATTTTCTAATATGGGGATTTTGTTACAACTAATTATTGCAGCTCTAATAACAAAATAACTTTTTCTCTCTTTTACAGTTATTTATATATTGTTTGATACGTGCGTTTCTTAAAGGATATGCTCATTACGGACATGGTTATAAGTCAAGGCATAGCTAAAAGCAATGATACGAACGACAGTTGCATCAGCTTAGAATGCGCTTATGTTGATCATATTATGAAAAAAAAAAATCTGCCATTTCTATTAGATTTTACTTTGAATGTAATTGCTGAATGCCAACTAAAGCTTCTTGTGAACCTTTTAATTACACAATACATTTTTTTTAAATTCGTATTTCGGGCCAAGTTTTTACATATTGTAAGATACAGCCACTAAATTACCAAATTAATAGCATGTTGAATATATTCCATCATACCAATAATGTTTTTGTTCTTCAAAAGGAGGTTTAGTTTTGGCAACAAAAAAGGAATTTTGATAGCAATATTGAAAGTTTATGCTATGCCATAATAAATTTAAGATATTTTTAATCATATCGTCTGTTTTAAACTTTTCTCTCTGGATGCAGCAAGTCTTCCGGAATAGACAGAAAATAAAAGTGAGATAGGCAGCACCCTTTTGCATACAAATATGTATATAATATTTATTCTCTTTAATGAGAGAGAGAGAGAGAGAGAGAGAGAGAGAGAGAGAGAGAGAGAGAGAGAGTATAACATATACCAACGGATGATGGAATATATTTCTATATTTCCGCGAAACTAATTTTGCATCTTAATATCTTTATGAGCATTTCACTAAACCAGTTTTGATTTGTATTTATAATGTATTTATGTACATATTTTAAAACCTGGTTTATCAGTCATTGACTATCATAATTTTGTAAGACATGTAATAATAGGCTCAATGTCTCCACATTGGTATATTTCTATCTTCGTATCATCGATACATATATATATATATATCTTGTATATAAATAATATAAGGAGTAATCTCAATCAGAAGATCGTGATAACATTTACTTCAATACCTTATAATTATTTACAAATAACTGTTATGTACCCTCCTTTTTTGAATAGATACCGTGATATGTTTATATATTCATACATGTCAGTCTTGCATATATATTATAATCACCTACTTCTAATGAATGTAACTTCTATTGTATCCCTAATGTGCCAATTTGTGAAAGTAAGGTCTTTTGTTTGGAGATGGATGATTTAAAGTGAGACAAGCTCGTGTTTCTAAATGCTGTGTTTATATTATGCACTTGGTATACCCTTAAATGTTTGAAATAAATATGGTTTATACTCAACAAAGAAAATATATACTAAGCTTGAATACTAGATCTTCAGTTAAAGTTCCGAACGTTATTCCGTGCAAGTAAGTAAGAAAGAGTAACACTAGGGGACAGGTGCAAGTAAGTAAGAAAGAGTAACACAAGGGGACAGGTTTAATAAAATGACCAAACTCCAAAACAGGAAGAAATTAACTGGCTACAATACTATTTTAGTCGGCATTTCTTTGCTTTTACTTGTTTCAACATTTACATGTAAGCCCCTGTACCTTTATCAAAAGTGGCTCTTTTTAAATCTGACAGGATTGTAGTGGAATAGTAAAGATCAAAACCCTTTTTTATTTCAGATTTTGAATCAACCATTTTGTAATACTCTTCTATATCTTTCATTGAACACTGTATTTCTCAGTTTAAATGCCTAATTGTGTAACCTTGGCCTTTATTCCAGCTTTCATGGTATGCAAACATTCATTTTGCTTCTGGAGTATTGACATTTGTTTAAACAGTAATCGTTAGCCTTACAATTACAAAAATCACAACGTCATTCAACATTCCGAAATTTTTTATTACATGTGTGCTGTACAGTTTGCCCAGTGGAACATTTGCTTTTTTGATCAGACTAACCTATAATTATAGGTAAAATATTGCAATTACACAAATGTTGTTTTGTATAATTCCTGGAGGACCTGTCAGGGATATTCCAGATATAATTTATCCCTATTCGTGCGACTAGAACAATGGTATAATTTGATTAAATCATCCAAGGGATACCAAATAAGACCAATATCTGAAATTGGTCATGTATCGTTGTCCTCTTTCACTCTTGCAAGCGCCGTGGTGTCTGGCAAGGAGTCTATTAGATCATCGATTTTAGTTTGGGTCATAAAATCAGTCTTGACCTTCTGACCAAGATCTATGACATCGCGAAAACAATACTACTTGATTTACAGTTAGTTGTACATACTTTTCTTTTCGTCAATAAATATTTACCATTTAAGTCTATGTTTTTCCTTTAAACTCCACCGTCTTAACTTGTGAGAATAGCTTAATGTGCTGTATGTTTTAAAAATCTCTGCATGTTGCCTTCTATGTGGCTTCCATTGTGATTTCAAGCATTTGTTATTGTAATTTGTGTGTGTAGTCGGTTCTAAAGGCTCTACAGAGATTATATTTTCTTTTTTGCGGCAAGCCGACATTAAATAAATATCTTAGCATGATACGAAAAAGCAGGGTTGTGTGGTTGTCTTGGTTTATTTAGGTCGCCATTACCTAAAATAATAACACAACATTCCAGTGTCAGTGCTCTGGACATTTTCACAGAAATTAACAAGCAAATGTTGTTTTCAGAAAAAAAAGTGACGTATACACGCTGTCTGCTGGTAAAGTGACACGATTACCTCTGATGATTTCAAAGCAGTGCTATCGAAAGAAATATAAAAGGCAAGCCATTAGGTCAAAGACTTATACACTAGTGCACAAACCTACTTAACAAAGCTCGTGCTGCATACAATACAATTTTAAAAGAGAATGGAGCAAAGGAAAACAAAACTAATTGGTTGTGCTAAATTTTAAAAAATTCTAGAAGGTGACCGAGACAGATACCAGCTTATTCTGTCAATTCATTATCGCAAGCAATTATATAACCATTATTCTGGAAAGACAGTAAACGAAACTACCCTCAATTTGCAACAGAAAATCTAGTATAAGTTGTAATAGGAACTGAGCTTATTATTTCCATCAATATCAATACGAAAGTAACTAATTTACAACCGCTCCATTTCCCTATTATAAAAACTACAAACCCGTTCTGTTTCTGCATTCGGAAGATGATTCTTCTTTTAAAAGGGCCCAAGGAGTTTATTTTATAAATATTATACCACACACAATCATTTCATATGCAGCAAAAAAGTTACAAATTCGATATATCCTGTCAGAGAAACAAGGGTTGGAATAAATCTGTATTTTGTATAATGACATATTATTGTGCAAAAAAAATTAACAACAACAACAACAAAAGCCCATGGAAGCTAAACCTATTTTTGGATACCGATCCGGGATGAGTCCAGTTTCTCACTCATTGATAATCTTCTTTCTTGCTCGTATGTTCTGAACTTATTAGGGCAAATATTTCATCACGGCATGAGTATAGTTTTCATTGCTGTGTATTTTGTTTGTTTGTTTGTTTAAAAATTCGTGTGATGCCAAATATCGCTTTATGCAGACATCTCTCCTCGAAACTCAAGTAAAACATATATCTCTGTCCATCATTATTTCGATCCTAGTATCATTTCATGAAACCTTGCAAAGATTGCCAACATGAGACCAATATCTGAAATTGCCCATGGTTTGTCTGTGTCAGATACACCGATGATTTGGAAACTTCAGCCCAATCATTCATGACAATATATTATGGACGTACGGAATTATTTAAGAGTGATACGTTCGCGTTTCATTTACTAGTAAATAGTTTATAATTTTTAATCTTTACAATAGGTTTTCAATGCATTTTAGTGCGATTTAATGAGAGTTATAAAAAAGTGGTCTTTCATCAAGAACTAAAGTAACGTTGTCTAGACGAGAAGGCATCAGCTACTATCAATAAATAACAAATTCATTATCAGAATTTCCAGAGGTCCCACTCCCCTTGCCGGTTTAAAGTTGAACAATATGCCATTTTTCAAACTTAAAACTGTAACAAAGCCGAATATCATCGCTAACAAATGGTACAATACTGTAAATCTTTTCTGCGTCACAGATTGGATTCACTGCGCAGCTTTTAAAATCAGATTTTTTTTAAAAAAGTTGAAGGTTTGGATAAACTGGTAGTAATTTAGAGAATGTGCTTTGTGAAGTCATATTCTCTTTGGATTTAATGTAGACGCCACATATCACTCAGCTTCCCTTTAATAACCAATGATCTTTGTTATAATGAAGTTATCAAGTCCTAATGCTAATAATACGCCGATTGAACACCTGAGAAAGAACATATGTAATCCTGACCCAATTATGTTCACCGTGATGTTTGAAAATAATGAACCCCGCGTTAAGCGCTTAGCATAGAAACATATGATAATCTTCTTTGAAAGAAATGATACAGAACGGAAACACAGTTACTATGTCTACTATTTATAGTTCCAGTGAGTTATATTAAAATCTCATCTTATCTCCTTAGCATGATTTAGTGGGATACACAACTCTAAAAAGCCGTTTGTAATTTGCGTCCTATATTTCAGGTATTAAGCATAGCAGTTTCTGTCAATTATTTGAGCAGTTTTGCGCCAATATCGGCAAATACTATAAATTCGGAGAATATTTTCTTTTCTGCTGTTTTTGTTTTCTTCATATTTTATTGCTCTGTAAATCACTTTGATTGGTCATCGAATAAGATTATCTGGCAAATGTTGTTCACATAGATGAAAATGAAGTGAAATAGAAACCGGCACCAATCAAAATAACTCTAATGAGAAATATTGAAAACGGCAAGCAATAGCAAGAAGCAAAGTAATGACCCATACAATTAACTTTGATTTATTTTGCTGTTGGCTTAAGTTACGAGCGCAATGTTTCAGGTCTAGTCAGCCTTATAATGTCATACCCATGATATCCCATGATCTCTTCTAAACTAGTGACTGATTTCTAATGCCACGGGGTGTCAATTCTACCTGGAAGAATATTAAGTAAAAACCTGCAGTGTGCGGACTAATGATCATACACTGAAGTTTCGCAGTTACTTGTGATTAACTGGAAATGTATTGTATTCAAAGATAGATAGAACCGCTAATGGATGCATAAGATCGATGGGTAGACGCACTGGTAAGTAGAGATAGAGGAGAGAGAGAAATCCTTTTGTCGATGATCATAAATGCATTATGTTAATTGAACTATATTCACCAGGTGAAGTTATATTTACAAAACGCATAGTACTCTACCGTTACGCTTTTATTGCTTTGCAATTATGTAATTACAGATGCAATTATAATTTGTACATGATTTTCTCATTGTTTAAGGACATACACTATGGAACAATGAGGGATTATTAAATTTACATGTTCAGCCACCCCCCATTAATTTAGGTCTTCAAAATTGCTAGGAGACGTGGCAAAAAAAGACCTTAAATCAAACCTAGCAAAATACGCTCTGCTCTTATAGTTTCTCAAATTACGTGATTCTTGTCAAGATTATTCATTTTTCACTCTATAACGTGTTTGCATGCACTATCTTTACAATATAAGGCAATGCTATTCTAAATATTTTTATGTTTTGTTATTTATATTTACATTCCAAATGATTAAGGACTGAATTTGTTTATTTTCAATATGGAAAGATTTTGGTCGAGTGACAAGATAAAAATCTCGTATTTAAACAGCATTATCAAATGACAAATTTAAATCTAAGCTGTAACAATACATGAAAATGTTTAGTGTAAATTTGTAAATTATCGAAATGTAGCTAAACACGGAAGAAGAAAATAATAAAAATATGTGGACGAGGGATACCTGTCAGCGAAATGGAGAACAGTACAAATAATTAGACCTAAAGTCTTGTTCACAATTGCTTCAGGTCTTGTTTTAAGCTAACCAAGGACAGGCCTAATTTCAATGGTCACTATGCTGACCATGAACGATTTAAACAAAAAGTATACTGTCAGGTTAGAGCTGGCTTAAGACTAGTTCCACCTCTGAACCATGCAAAGAAGTTGCAAGTATTTAGGCCGTCTCACATACGTCCTTAGTCTAGCCTAAGTTAAAAGTTTGAAAGAAATGAAAAAGGGGTTAGGTATTGTATAACAAGGAATGCTTAAACGTTCCAAGAAAAGAAAGTTGAGGATAGTATGGCAACCTTCCATCCAATCATTACGTCCAAGAGTATTTACTTATCTATTATTACGTCTAAACCTATTCACGGATCTAACATTACGTCTAAACCTATTCACTGATCTAGCATTACGTCTAAACCTATTCACTGATCTAGCATGACGTCTAAACCTATTCACTGATCTAGCATTACGTCTAAACCTATTCACTGATCTAGCATTACGTCTAAACCTATTCACTGATCTAGCATTATGTCTAAACCTATTCACTGATCTAGCATGACGTCTAAACCTATTCACTGATCTAGCATTACGTCTAAATATATTCACTGATCTAGCATTACGTCTAAACCTATTCACTGATCTAGCATTACGTCTAAATCTATTCACTGATCTAGCATTACGTCTAAACCTATTCACTGATCTAGCATTACATCTAAACCTATTCACTGATCTAGCATTACGTCTAAACCTATTCACTGATCTAGCATTACGTCTAAACCTATTCACTGATCTAGCATCACGTTTAAACGTATTCACTGATTGAGCGCTTTTGAAAATGTTGGCAAGAAAGTTCAAAGAAAACCGATCAACGTCAAACTGTACCCTTCACTAACTCAGCCAGTGGCAATTGAAGGATAACAGCATAATTTAAACTACGTTTTCCAAAAATACATGGCATATCTTTAATGATCAACTCTTGACAAGGTTAAGCAAATTTAAAAATCGGTTTATTTAATGAACTTTCAAAATTGGATTTTCGATTAATATATATCGACGAATAACACATTCACATATTTTGCAGATGTTAGAGTATTCATCAACACGAAGAGAGAGAGAGAGAGAGGGGGGGGTGAGGGGGGTTGACGGATCTATTTTGAAAATATGGCACGTTTAGGTACAGATCATTACTTGGTGAAAATCGGATCATGTAACCACCACCCATACAATAAAAGTAGTATTACGTAATCATGGGAATCACAGGTAAATAAAATTTTCTCTATTTTAAGTCTAGTGAGACAAATAGTGTCCATTTATCGCCATGAATTGTCATGTAGCGATGGCAACACCCTCCGTAGGGTACCAATTTATCTTATATTTATAGTTTCTTGCATGGCTCAATTTGGATGAAGACTCTGCCAAGGATCATTCCTCTCAGACATTGGTCAGAAACTTACAAAGTACATGAATGCAAGAACTACATGAAATGCTTGCAGCGATAGATAGATAGATAGACAGACAGACAGACAGACAGATAGAAAGAAAGATAGATAGATAGAAAGATAGATGGATACTGAGAAGTGGATATTAAAACACAGACACACACAAACACTAGCTAGCCAGATGTATTGATAGACAGAGAAATACATAGATGGATGGAATAAGATTGAGAAATGGTTATTCAAACGCATGCTTATATACCCATACGTACTTACGTACCTAGATGCATACATATATACATACACACATGGTTACTTACGTACGTACATTGATACATACATACGACGCCCACCAAACGATCCATCCATCTATACCATACCATACATAAGCGTGTCATACTACAACTTGACACAACAATGCACAGAATAGACAGACAGGTATATACAAATTTGTGAATTTAAACAAACGATTTTACACTATAACAGTCATTCAGACCAACCACAGCTACCGTATGTACTCGCGTATAAGTCGATACCAACTGCAAACTGCATAGACCCAGATCTGCCGTCGCATAATGGGCTGGCAGATCTGGGTCTATACAGTTTGTAAGGACTAATCAGTGGAGCAAACAACAAAGATACTGATCTGCCGGCGCATTAAACAACGGCACATCAGGGTCTCTGTTGTTTGTATTTTGACCGTATTATAGGCGAGTATAAACGGTAACTTAAATGTCAAAAATGCACTTTTATATCAGTGTAGGGCAACATTTAAATAGATTAACTTATGGATACTTATGGATACACACGTGCGTATCATTTACAATTCGTTCGGGACAATATGCATATTTAGGACGTTGATTGTCACAAGCATCGTGGTTTACATTTTGATATTAACGGAAATTATCAAAAAGCAATGTCCCCCAAGGACTCAGATTCAACTTACATAGAAAGACTTTAACTTTGCTTTTATTAGACCTATTTTAGAATACGCTGGCTATATTTGGGATAAGTGCACCATCTCTGGAAAGGCGCAAATATAGAAAATACAAATTGCGGCAGGACGTATTGTTACTGGTGCCACTCGATCTACTTCGGCTTAAAATTATAAATGAAACTCGATGTTAAACTCTAGCTACCAGACGCTATAAGCATAGACTGATGACTTTCATCAGAATGGTTGATAGTATTGACCATCTTATATATGTTTCTTTGTTCCTAACACATAAGCCAACATAACCAATTGCTAACTTAGAAATAACAATAGTTTTGCCGGTACCATTTTGTAAAACAATTTTGTATCAAACATGTTTTGGTACCGACAGCTGTAACATAATGGATTCTTCTCCCTGACCACATCAAATTATGTTCTTATCTCAGCATTTTCAAACGTTACTTAAACAAGGAATTAAATAATATTCCAAACTATTTATATATAGGTACTGGCCAATCTCAAATCCCACACAATGGACTCAGAATGGGATGTAGTTCACTTAATTATAATCTTTATTCTTAACATATGACAAATTTATATACATGTTTTGTGTGTATGTGTGTGTGTGTGTGGTCAACATGAGATTTAACTAATTATCTTCTTTTCTATAACAAATATACCTCACTGAGAAATATTAAAATTAATATAATAAATCATAATAATAATATTGCACTGTCATTGGAACGTAGACCCTTCTGTCTACAAAAGAAAACATACAAATTTCGAGCAATACACAAATTCATCTTAAAGATTTTCAGTTTATTTAAATGAGAAACGACAAAAAAATTGTTTGTTTTTTTTTGGGGGGGGGGCGGGTGACTGACATCTCACTTCTGTCCGCGTGGGTTCGAGTCTCGGGCTCGGCCAACATGGGTATGTGAGAAAGCTTGCCAGTAGCTTCCCGTGCGTCGGTGGTTCTTCCCGGAGTTTTCTCGGGTTCTTCCTCCACCAGATATACTGGCCGCCATGTATAGCCAGCCTATCATTTGCTGAATAACAACCAACCAACCAACCAAATTTGTATTATGATAGCATTCTTGTCATTCGTTATATCCTTATATTTTTCTAGTCTATCCACTTAAGTATTTTTGTTAAACATAAAACGTATCTTTTTGTCTAAATACAACTAAAGCTAATGTCAGTTGTACATACATACATACATACATACATACATACATACATACATACATACATACATACATACATACATATATATATTTGTTATGATAATTATATGTATATACTAATACAAGGAGATAAATTAAAATATGAATTTACTTCTTGTTGCGAGATCCTCAATGATAATCTGATTAGTTCTTTGTATTTAATATCTTATGCATTTGCTAGAATAAATATTGTTCAAACCAAAACAAAACCAATCCATTCACATGATGAAATTTGCACACTGTGTAAATTTACAGATCTGCAGATTTATTCGTGCAAATTTACTTATGCACTACGTCCAAAGATGGTGCAAACGTATGTAAACTTGCGCAGATAAATGGGGTAATTGCACAGATTGACAATATTTGAACGAAACATGGTTTCCTTATTTACTTCGCACGAGTGGGCAAAATTCGATAATCCTCTTTAATGACAGAGGCTCGGAATATTTTCCAACATACGCTCCTCTATTCCTCTATGCACCAAGAGATAAGCCTATGGCCTCCCTCTCCCTTGTATATATACAAATATACACCAAACAGAGCGGACAGTGTTATCCCTGGACCCTACAGGAGAATGCTTGATAACATTAACATTATTTTTAAATACTAATAAATAAAATTATAATACAGGTTAGATAATTTTTTAATTCGTACTCTATGGAGATTCGAACCAGAGTCAGAATGGTATTGGAGTTGGTGCGTGCAGGCAAGGCAATGGGTGCCTTAACCCGCGGTTCCAGCCAAAGTTCGAATCTCTGTTGAGTACGAATTAAAAATTCTCTAACCTAATATATATATATATATATATATATATATATATATATATATATATATATATATATATATATATATATATATATATATATATATATATATTCAGCAGAGAGAGAGAGAGAGGTATCTAGTAGCGATTACTCTCAACCATCATAGAATGACGTGCAGTGATGTTTCACAAAGGTGTTTGAGATACAACATTTCTTATAATAACAAAAATGACATTAAGGTTTTGAAAGATGAGTTTTGGTAAAGATGATGAAACATCAAGGAAACGAGCCATTACTTGCTAAGTCATTATACAAGTAATGTTACAAATATTTATTTCGAATAATTTATTCATACCTTGATTTGGATATAATAATGTTGCAAACAAATGTTTCAGATTTGTTGAACTTGCAGTGTATTGATAACCGTTTTTTTTATAAAGAGATTAAATTAATGTGTGTAGGTACAATAAACATATTCAACTCAATATTTGTATATTGAATACACTGAACTCGTACATTTTCTGAAGAATAATGTAATACATTACAGATATGTATCTAATTGTTTTTCCCATCTAAATACTAGAATTAATGCATTGTTGAAGTTTTTGCTACATTCAGTCAGTGCAATATCTGTCCTAATGAAATTTCTTATCATCCTCTAACATGAAATTTAAAGACAATTAAATGGTTTAACCATGGGGCAAAGTACCCGCATTTTACACTGATTCAGTTACTTAATAGCATTACAATAGTATTTATAATAACATATGCACTCAATGCAGAACTATCGCATATAAAAAGTTCTGGACAACAACCCTTTTTACCTCCAATAACACTATTTCAATCACATACCAATACTGTACATCATGCTGAACTATGTTAACTATCAGGGTAGATAACAAATCAATATGACTCGCATAAAGGATCTGAATTCCGACTTGCTTTTTAGAAGTGTGAAACTACACTTAACCAAATCAAATATTACCCATTAACACAACGTCGGACAATTATAATGACTGCTACGTAATATCCTGAAGTGATACGGGTGAAGAAAATCTGTGAATTCTACCAAAATCTACCAAGGAAGTATTAACCAAGTGCATGTAGTTTAAGGTGGAATGTGGTAAGTGTCAAAAGTATATATTAGTAGATTATATCCCTGTTATTTTGAGAAGACCTTGAAAGAACATCAATGTATATTGGTAAGATTTTAACAAGTCTATATTAAATCAAAAAATAAATTTTTCTTACCATGTCTCTCCTGCAAAAACATGGGCAGCAAAACTTCTACAAGAAATATCCGGCAACTAAAGGCAAATTAAAGGAAGATACATTTTAGATAAATGTTACTACTCTGTGACCGCACTGCGTGTTTGTTAAGCTGAAACAAGTTTGCATTAGTCCATAAATGTTGTATTGGTTTGTGCAGAATGTATGTATATTATGCAAATTACAACATTAACACTATAGGTTGCAACATTTCTACAAGTAATAAATAGAGGAATGTTTGTTGTAAATAGTTTAATAGCCACATAAAACAACACTGGTATGTCCTTTAATGGTGATCTTATGTTACATATTATGTCTTTCGCTCCTGTCTCTCAAATGAAACATAGATTTTGAGGTTTTAGTGGAATGATATCGTTTCCAATAGATTACGTTATTTGATTCAGCACGGCATTGAAATGTCCCGATTTGCTCATCTAGAGGAAATAAAAAATTCAATATGATTGAAAATTATAATACATTCCATAACACGCACACGGATCTATTTGCAAGAATTATATCGATAGTAGGAAATTATTCACATATGTAACAAATCACCGTTGCAAATACCTGCTGTATATATTGCCAAATGTTATAAATTCTTAAGTAAGTTTAATTTTAAATTTTGAAACCATCCTTTATAACGAAGGAATAATGTTTAAGTAAATTTGATTCCTCAAGTATTGTCACATAACATGATACAATAAACACCCAACAATTTGGTAGCGATACGTAATATCCCAAGATGATGCTGAATGGATCTGAATATAAAAACAATTAGAAATAACTGTGTGAAATATTTGAATGTAATTAGCTAATATATTTTCTGTAATATCGCCTTGAACAAATATATGAGGTCAGGATGTTATGATGAAATTCAACATCAATGACAGGGAAATCGCAAAGCGGGTTTTTCAAAAAGCACACACACGCACGCACACACACACACACACACACACACACACACACACACACACAGCTGTATTCCATAAAGGACAGGAAGTGGTTTGATAGCAGATAAATCCCGAATTATACACAACAAAATATAGACTTGCAATAAGAAATGCTTAATAGATGCCTTGTAATAAAAGAAACAAAAAAGTAAAAGAACATTTTGCACTCACCCTCTCTCACTTAATTCACACTACATGTCCTTTTTCAGTAATTATAAATATTCCAAGTCAATATGTGGCAATAATAATAATTGCACTACTTAAACAAAATAAACTTTGGTTCGGAGGCGGGCTATTCATGGGCTACTCATGTTCTATTCATGGGCTACTCATGTTCTATTCATGGGCTACTCATGTTCTATTCATGGGCTACTCATGGGCTATTCATGGGCTACTCATGGGCTACTCATTGGCACTTCATGGGCTACTCATGGGCTACTCATGGGCTAGAATCTACATGAAACACACTGTACATGACAATGATACTTCCCAATCTGTGCCAGACTCATGCTAGCCTTAGATTCTACTCTGGGTTGATCCCAGATTGAATAGAATCTTTGCCAGGCTGATCCAAGCATTAGAATGCATTCTGGGGTGATCCCAGATTAAGCAGAATCTGTGCTAGGCTGATAACATCATTAGAGTACATTCTGGGCTGATCCCAGATTAAGTAGAATCTGTGCTAGGCTGATCACAGCATTAAAGTGCATTCTAGGCTGATCCCAGATTAAGTAAAATCTGTGCTAGGCTGATCACAGCATTAGAATACATTCTGGGCTGATCCCAGATTAAGTAGAATCTGTGCTAGGCTGATCACAGCATTAGAGTGCATTCTGGGCTGATCCCAGATTAAGTAAAATCAGTTATAGGCTGATCACAGCATTAGAGTACATTCTGGGCTGATCCATTATTAAGCAGAATCTGTGATAGGTTGATCCCACCATGAAGAAAATATTCTGATTTCAAATTACATGTAACCTAACAAATCTAAGTTGAATATCAAACTACTCTGGTACGTGCCCACAGTGTAACTTTGGCTAATCCCAGTCTAGAAGACTTGCTTAATCTGGGCTGATCCCAGAAGTCTCAAGATGATCCCCTAGTTAAAGCGGTACGAAAAAAAAAATATTAAGCAGACATAACATTATTATTGGCATAAATTATTATATCAAATGAGAGTATACAAGGGGATGCCGGTTGATAATTAGGAATGTAAAATTTGAAGTCGGCCAAGTAAGTATTGACACGGATCTGTCTGTTGTAAATATAACATCTGGAAACTTAAGATAATTCAAAGATGAAATGCTTTGTAAAGATTGAACTGTAATTTCACTGCATCTCTTGAAAAACAAATAAATACCACTAGAGACATGCACTGCGAAGTTAAGTCCATTGCTGGTGACAAAAATGCCCGTTGTAGCATATTACAGAGCTGCCACAACATCTTGTATATAATTGTTAATACGTGCTTTATATTGGAACTGTTATTCCTTTGTATCGCCCGAAGTATATATGGCAGTCTCTCAGACTCATGAAAAGGGGTTTTAATGACCATCTTGCAGGTAATGGGATCTTATTCTCGCCAAGTACAAGGTAATGGTAGACCAATGAAGTTGCAGCGAGGTGTGACGATATGTGACAAAATATATCAGTACATCCTCTGTAAGCAGATGTCCTTGGTTATCACAATGCAATAAGATTCTTTTTTTAGTCCACTTAATCCTCCATAACAGCCGAGACTAAAACTGGATAGAGTTACAATAGTGTCAAAAAATGCTGCAATTCCGAGCAGAATTAACCGAGGGTGGGGGTGGGGGATATGTCCCTGAAATCACTTCCCAATAAAATAACTCTAAAATCTGTTGATGTAGCACCATCTCTATCTGGGGGCACTTTGTTATTTAGAAAGAGTCATATACCAGTCCACTTGAAAGGAAAATAGACCACCACTTTAAGTTTGATCTGCATTTAGCAGTCATGTGAATACGATGCTGAAAGGCTCTGACACATGCTGACCGATAGGTCAAATAGGAAACAAAAGCTCGACCTTGGAAGATCATTCTACATGCAACAGTCACGTGTTCCAAGAGGCTCAATAACTCACGTTTTGTACAAGATTTCCTACCGATGAAGGACTACAATATATAAGATATCCACATAATCTTATCCACAAGCAATGTATAAGAGTATAAACTGATAACCAAATTTTCATGAACAGTAAGTAGTACGCCCGACAATTTGTTCGCTGATATTGGCACACTTAGTTCATTAAAGGCCGGGGAACTTTGATATCAGTTTAACACATACGGCCTCCTCTACCATGCGTCTATACGATACAGATAGCAAGGTCTATAGTGCCATAAAACAGAGAAAATGTGTCCTTGTCTATGAGCTCATTAAGACTAAGGTATTCCAAATTGTCGAGAGGGGCAGACGTCAAATGTCAACAATACGTTTCTTCTTATTCGAGCAATTGTCTTCTGGAATGACCGATGGGCTGCTGTGATATTGTGGATATCGAATTTAATCAAGGGGTCCAATCACATAACCTGCTTCAAGTTCAAATTGAAGTAGCTGCATAGTTTAATTAGGTTACTTGTAGCAGATTCCAAGTTTTTACATTCATGAGACAATGTAGGCAAGTTAACAAACCCTGTGTCAAAACTAGAGCCTAAAGACGATCATTATTGTACTGACCTGGAGTGATCCAAAGGTCTGCACTCGGGTGATCACAACGTAATCCCTACTCTAGAGCTGGGGTGATCCCAGAAGCTGAACAGTCAAGAATGCTTCCTGACCATGAAGTGCTTGAAAACCAACGTAAATTCAAGGAATGTTGTAGTCTACTAACTTAGCAGTGGATTGATTACCCGAATTAGGGGTAAAATAGAGGCTGTACAAATCTAGTGAACAGACCAGATGACTGACGACAAGATGCACAGAGAACTATGTCTGCATAGAATGTTTTTAGGCGGTGTCCGGAATGGAGACTATCTTTCAGTTAAGATCAGAATTTAAAAGCAAAAAACAAAATATAAACAGTCACTGGAAGCCAAATTAACACACAGGACACGAGTCCTGCCTGATTGATGACGACTGTCAATACTGAGTCCGAGTAGAGGCCATTATAGTACGAAAGTTAAGTGGAAGGCCGGGTTAGGTTCTTGACCTTCATGTATATGTTTTCGCAACGTTGGATGAACAGTTTCAACATCTATATGTGGTGCTAACGTGCTGCCCCTATCGCCGCTGAAAACCTACGTGAATGTATTTCCACTGAACGAGATATCATTAAGTTTATTGATGTTGTCGTTACGGAAGGCTCCGTTATTCACCAAGAAGGGAACATCCGCTGTTGTTGTATTTTTCTAGCCCCTAATAATCAAGCGCTGAATTTGAGACCGGTTTTTGTAAGGATACAATAGTCTCGGACAACTCTGTAATGACATTAGCCTCCGATTCATGCACTTCCGGTTGCACCTGCGCACAAGCGTCTGCTCTGTGAAGCGATTTCCTGT
Source organism: Margaritifera margaritifera (assembly GCA_029931535.1). Classification (NCBI taxonomy): domain Eukaryota; kingdom Metazoa; phylum Mollusca; class Bivalvia; order Unionida; family Margaritiferidae; genus Margaritifera; species Margaritifera margaritifera. Next base: position 981,757 of record JAQPZY010001620.1, read on the forward strand.
TATTTTGTTTGTTGGAGTTCCCGAACAAATGACGCAAACGAAATTTTCTTGCTCTGAAGTTGAAATAAATTACACGTTTTTGATAATTCTTCCTTTTGTTTTGACATCGTCCAATGTCAAGTCGTAGTTTGTTGCAGATGGCAAGTCACTGTGAAGAGTGGGGTCGGATCTATTGTTGTTGTGACCTCTCTGCAATTTATGTCCGCCAGGTTAGTTTACGTTCGCTTAGAATGTACCACAAATAACAACAAACCACATCAGAAATCCGAAGACGAATATTATAGAGAAGACAAACTGTCATTAGTTTGACAACTGTTAATCGAGGTTAAACTTCAGCAGATACTGCTCAAGCTCAAGCGCAGACATATTGTTGTATGATGAGACTGAAAACCAGCTGTCTGCAAATTTGAAAGCCCAGTAAAAGTGACTAAACACGTGATACTACCAGTATACCCTTTAGTTTGATTGGATCTTTAAATATTGATGCCAACAAGTTTGACTTTTCTGCGTAGGGTCGGTCGATATGTGATCTTAATTTCTTAACCTGAGCTTGTCATCGAAAGCAAATATCAATGGGCGATGACGAACTCTATCTGGAAGTAGCAGAACTAATCAAATACTGCACATTAGTATCATTGCGGACTCTAAACAGAACTGTTTCGTAAATATTCAAAGCCAAAGGGTGAGAAAGAAATTTGTGAATTCTACCAAAATCTGCGGAAGAAAACTGAATGAGTTTAAAGTTGAATGTGATAAGTGTACAAGGTTCATATTTGCAGATATTATCCCTGTCATTTTGCGAAGACCTTGTGAGAAAGTCAATGGAGATCAGTAAGATCTTACAAGTATATATTAAATCAAAATAATTTTTTTTCCTTGCGTCTTCTCCTGAAACATGAGCAGCAAAATACGACAAGAAATATCCGGTAACTAGCTGATTTGAATATTGTAGGTAAATTAAAAAGATATGAATTTTAGATAAAGGTTACTAGTATGTGACCGCATTGGTAAGTTGAAACATGTTTGCAGTTTTACAGATATTGCATATTGCTTTGTGCAGAAGGTATTTACATTATGCAAATTGCGCCAATACTACTATAGGCAATTTAACAATTTTGCAAGTAATAAATAGATGAATGTTTATTGTACCGAGTTTAATTGCCCACATAAAACAATATCGTACTGTTCTTTATAGGTGATCTAATGTTACCTATTTATTTTGTTTCTGTCTTAAAATAAAACATGGATTTTAAGGTTTTCCGATAGGTCACGTCATTTGATTCAATGTGACATTACAATATATCAAATTCCTCATTTAGAAGAAACTAAAGATAATATCGCCAGGACTGAAAATTAATATGTTAATATGTTATAGCAAGCACACAGAACTATTTATAAGAAAGATCGATAGTAGTAAATCATTTACATGGGAAACAAATCAATAGTCAAATACTTGTCAGGTAAGTAGGTTTAACTTTAATTTGAAAACAATCTTTTATAACGAAGGAATCATGTTTAAGTAAATTTGATTCCTCTAGTATTGTCATATAACATAATAAATAAAGACTCGGCAATTTATTAGCGTGGGTAATGCCACAAGATCTGCTGCATGGTTCCGAATATATAGCATTAGATATAATTATGTAAAATATTCGAATATAATCATATAACATATTTGTATAATATGAGCATGAACAAATATGAGGTCAGGGTGTTATAATGAAATGCAAACTCAAAGGTAGGGAAATCGCAAAGCATATTTCAGAAAGGACACACACACACACACACACACACACACACACACACACACACGTTGTATATCTATAAACGGCAGGAAATGACTTTATAGTAGATATATCATGTGTGCATCAGCTACGTAGTATGTCTTTTGTGGTATTACACAAACTCTTCTAGCCAGGAGTGTTGAGGAAAGCAATTTATTATTCTATTTTCTGGTCTCATCCATTTTCAGCATTGTTGCACAATTTGGTGAAAAAGTTTCAATTTTCAGTGTTGGGTAGTTAGATATGTGATCTTAATTTCTTAGCCTAAGCTTGTTGTTGAATGCAAATATCGACGGCCGCTGAGAAAATCCACATTGAATTAGCAGAACTGCATTTTTTTATAACTCGGCAATTACCTGCATGCCAGAGTATACTATATTCTAGTATGAGTATTCCTGCTAAGTTGGTCACTAATCGTTCTGCAATGACTTCGATGTAAAGAATATGTTGGCAACGGAGATTTATTGTAGGACATGGGTAGTATTTATGCAGAAGAAATAGGAACAAATAAACCCAAAAGGAATATGTGATTAAACCGTCCATATCAAATAAATTATTTCTGATAAATAAACTGAACCAGAATTTTATCTCAACATTCGTGTATCATAAACATTTCCCTTCATCCCCAATGTGACAATGTCTTTTCTTTAATAAACTTTATCCAGGAAAAAATGTCTCATTTTGCCTATCGCTGTTGAAAGATACATCTGTCTCAAGAACGAATATTGATACGGTTTTTAAAAGCAAAATGGACATTATTGCCTTATTTCTCTAGAGATTAGTTATTATGCATTGCACAATTATCGAACTTTTGAGTAAACCCTTGTTCAAAGGAAATCCATAGCCTATGTATTTAAACGGCATTTTAACTGCTGAAAGTTTAAATAATATTTAAGAATTATTGCAGGCCTATAGTAAACAAATTATATTTGATGCATAGTTTGCTGAACTGACTTGATTTCAGAACTCCATTTTCTGAGGATTTAATTATCATTTACAAAAGCATACGAACTCGGCGAAATATGTAACTGAGTTAATCCTAAACAACGTTTGCCTGGCATATACGTATCATTAAGTTGGAGTTTGAACACAATTATCTACATACAGTATTATTTGTTAGGTTTCATTGTATATGTGAAAGACATCTTATAGAAATGTGTAATGTATCCAAACCGTTTATTCGCATATATTTATCTCAACGTTTAGTTACAGATACATATAACAAATTTAGACACACTTATTCTGACTTTTATTATTTCTCATGGATCATATAGATCTAAAAAATAGCATTGGAATAAACAGAAATAAATTTATTGTCAGATTTATCGAAATCCGAGAATTTAATATTTCTGACTGAAAAATCTCGACCATAACGTGAGTGTTGATTTTATTAAACATTCCCAAACTAGTATGTGTACTCCTTCGAAAAAAAAAAATACACGTTACAACCATCGTGTAAAAATCTATTATCAAATAGCAAATAGTTACAGCTTCTTTCACAGTTCTTTTCAGAAATGTTTTTTTTTAACTTTTTGCGGAAACATCCTTTATTTACTTTTATTTTATTTACTAATATCATTTGGTTGCATTTTTTTTTTTTGCGCAAAAATACAGATTTCCGGTATCGGTTAATACCTTTTCTAATTCGCTTAATTGGGGAATATAACTAAATACATAAATAAATAAATAATAAACAAGTCGATAATTCAGTCACTATGTTAACTAATTTTTGCTGAAGAATGGCTTATCTAAGTATGAGAACCTGTTTTCCAAACCAAATTATTTAAGATAAGTAATAACTTTTAACCGATCATAAAAATTGAATTGGGATGTAAATTTTTGAAATAATTAAATTATTTAATGAAGCACACATTTTGAGGACGTGGGCAAACCAATTTTAAACAAAGATGCATTTTTTTAAAATATATTTTTATAAAAGAACATTTGTAAAGGAATAGGGTTTTATTACAAAATGAATGACCATGAAATCCTAAAACCGCCAGAACTGTTCATGATTAGGCTGGCCTGTAAACCATTGGTATTGGTTCTCTTTGGTTCAAAAGCAATTTTCAAAACTGTAAATTACTTATAATAAGTTTCCTTTTGTCTCAGGCGTTCTAGATTACTTTCAGACTACATGCTATAAATACGAAAACCACTTTGTGGCACTACTTTTCTTTAATTTCAATATGTGTGTGATACAGTTTGCCCATGTGATACATGCATAGTGGACACGCCTATCCCATATGGGTGTGACACAGGCATAGTGGCACGCCTATCCCATATGGGTACACTCAATGACGCTGAAGAACTCGTTATAGGCATTTGCAATGTTTCTTATTGTTTAGAATGAAATAACAAATTTTGCCGGCCTTTAAACAGTCATTTTTATTTACGTGTTGTGCTCTTTCTAATGACGTAGTAACTATTGTAAAATACTCTGTGTTTCTAAAGATATATACATACCGATTATACGCCGTCTCTTTCGTCCAAATCATTTCTTGTGAAGAAATAAGAGAAACGTAAGCCATCATATGCGTTGATATAGGATAGACAACTCGCTCCCTTGGGATCAGAATTTGTGGGCAGGAATTCAGCAAAGTCATGTTCCGGTACAAGCATCTGACCCTAGAATAGGAGTTAGCTATCCCAAACCAATGTATATAATGGATTATCTTATGTGCTCTCTAAGAGAATATTATGAAATTTCTCCCCAACCATATTACAATATATAATTTCGTATGTTTTATTTGACGATTTGAGAAATGATGTCAGATTATGATACTTTTTAAGTAGATAAACGTTAAGTAAGTATTAAAAACCATTCTTCTTCTCGTGCTTTGTTAATGCCATGTAATCATGTCACAACCAATTTGTTCGCTAATCTCTTTTCAAAATCGTTGGTTGTGCATCAAGATATTCTAAGCTGCAATGGATCATATATATATATATATATATATATATATATATATATATATATATATATATATATATATATATGTGTGGGAAAAAGAAGATGTAAAATTATTTCCATGTACTTCAGTTATTTTGGAATGTTATTGGCGTGCATAAATTATACATTTATATAAAAGCCTCATTACACAACCTGGATATAGCCTCTATGAAACTTTGAAACTTTGTTCAGTAAATGAAATCCTAGATAACAAACGATGAAAATCATTAGATTTCCTCTAGACAAAATCTATGATCCATATATAATTTCCTCCAGTCCTCCATATATTTCTTTTATTAAGGATGATAAAAAAATCCACATTTTAAACGATCAACCTCAATATCTTCACTACAACAGTAAGTTTACCCTTTGGGCTCAAGTCTTATGACAATTTCAAGAAACTCCGGCCTACAACCAGTTTAATTGGCACTGGATCCAAGTTTCTCTTTATAAGGAATGTTAGTGAATTTTGGCACATCAAAATATATGGAAATGACTTACCATTGAATACATCACAAACAGTTAGAAGTTATATGATAATTACACATTTGTGAAATGAATTGTAGAAAATTTTCAATTTCATGAAGAGATGGAAGATGTAATGTACTTTTGTCCTGACTTATTCCTTATATAAACATTAGCGTATGCGTGGTTATTTGGAGCTCATTTGGAAAGAAATGAACAATCCAACACGTATATCCTTTGAAATAAACTATATTATCTCGTAACTGTAATAATATGTATACGAACGGATTTAGTTACCTGGAAGAGACGTAATCTCGATGGATACTCAACCGCAGGTGTACAGAACATAATTGTCATGTACATTTCCTAACATGGTAATGAAGATACAGGGACTGGTCCAGGAATAGCCTTTGGGGGAGCGGGGCGGGGGGAAGGAGCCTAAGCAAGTGGGCAAGTGGTAGTTGAGATGGAACTCCTGATGGGGCCCAATGGGCGAAGCCCACGAAAGTTCTAACAGCAGCCGCTCCGCCAGCACCCCCCTCCGCCCCTGAGATAATACACAGATGGTGTTCACCATACAATTAAATGCTCAACCCAATTGTTCTCAAGACTGCACGTGCTGCATATCTGACGTTTAACTTATTTCTGAGTAACATTCTGAGTAACCTCAATACTTACATTTGTCAAGACAAAATGTTAATTACGTTTGCGGTTCGAAAGAGTAAATTTTTAAATCTTCTTAATACCAGATCTATGTTATTATATACTTCTCAGTGGTGAAATGAACAGAAAGTTCATAGCTGTATTAGAACTATGTGAGGCTAACGCTTTTTTCATAAAACTTTTAATGTCAAAGTGCATTAAAAATCAGAAAACAGTTCCGTTAAGGAACTGGTTCGCAACTGAGTTATAAAGAATGCAGGAATAAGGATGTCAGTGGCATAGGAATCAATATAAAACTATAAAACAAACGAAAAAGAACTTTTCTTTTGAAAACCAAGAATTAACTTATAGTTGAGTTAGATACTTAAACAAATATTCCTTTTAATCAAGTATGTAATTGATTTAATATGCCCCTCTGTTTATTTAAATAATTTTGTTGAAAGTCAACGAAGAAGCAAGACTTTTCTCTTATAAAAAGTAATTGAGTAAAAGTTACTCTGTCGTGTGAAATTAGATTAGTTAGCCAATAGTGTCTTCTCAATCAAGATCGTTATTTGATTCCTTCATCCCAGCGTCAGCTTCAAAAGTGATTTAAACTATTTGATTTAGGGTTAGTTGTTGACAACTGACTAGAATAAAAATTACCAAACATCGTTGGCGTTACTGTACTACGCAGAATTTCCTTCCTATTCCGATGGAAATGATATGCGTTAAACTCTGTTATATCTTGCTTCTGCCAAACGTTACCATGGCATCCACAAAATAAAGGGCATGCCATTTCTTGCCATAGCCTGTGCATAACTGGGACAAGCTGGGTCATTTTCATTATGTTTTAATTGTATTGCCCGTTTGCACGATATCCATCATTGTCAGAGGGTCGGTCACAGTGAATGTTATTGATTAGTCCTTGACATCAAACTGATATCTGCGGATTGGTGATAACCGTCTTAACGCACCATGCGATAAATATAGTTGTATGTGGGATCTGCTCTTGTCGAAGTGATAAGGGTGAGAATAGTTTACACCATTCACCACTGAGACAATTAGCATCAACTAATGGCATTATACTGAATGTTTCTGGGCAAGTTATTCGAATATTTGTAGAGAGAAAAACACGATTCCGGATTGGAAGGGTTGCAAATTGCAGAACATCGTCGGTCGTTCCCTTGCAGGATTTTTCAAAAGAATTTGCTAATTAGATGAATGTCAGTATTACAACCTTTTCATATATTACAACTATATTCAGTAGGTGTAGAATACGTTAAAACAGGGGCATACCTCATCTTATTGACAGTAATACGAAATACTTTCATTTCGCTTCGGAAAATATATACCGTATATACAAGTGTATAATTCACATCCCAATGCAAACAACATGGACCCTGATCTGCCGTCGCATATTGCTCCGGCAGATCAGGGTCTATGTTGTTTGTTCTACTGATTAGTACTTACAAACTGCATAGACCAAGATGTGCCGGCGCATTATGCGACGGCAGATCTGGGTCTATGCAGTTTGCTGTTGGTATCGTATTATACGCGAGTATAGACGGTAGGCAAGCTTACCTTTCGTCAAAAAGAGAAAAGTGCAGATTTCCAACAGATTGCCGAAAGAGTCATGTAAGTGTTACTTTGAGACGTGTCAACAAGAAAATACATCACCCCCAATCAGTTCTAAATAAAAACGACGTTATATCCAGTAAAATGCCTCTATATCTGCTAAAAACTGGTATTTTTAAAATCAATATTGAATTCCGTGGCAGAATCATATATCAGACACCATGAATTAGAACAAAGGTTTAATTTCATTCGCTGATCGTCGCTTATTACTGTTCTTTTGCTGGACGACTTGGATGATACAATGGCAATACATACTGGAGGTATTTATAGCTTATACATACCGAATATATTGCCTTCAACTTGATGTAACGTTAAATGCGCTTTGCATTTTTATGAGTGTATCATTTGTATCTACGCTAAATCGATTGACACCTATATTATTTCCGCAAGCCAGTTGCAGGGAATCAACTTTCCCACCTCTATGAGTATCAAATTCACTCGTGATTTACCTATCATATATTTCCGATGAAAGTGCTTACAGGAATGTTGTTATTACATATGGCTAACTTAGAACACAATACTATAGTCTTTAATCGTTCTGCTTTAGATTTTGAGCTATTAGGTTCATATACGATGCCACAGCGTGGCAGCGGAAATTGTCAGCCGCACATCAGAGGATTAAACGTTGCGACCTGTAAATAATTTAAAAATTAATGGAAAATTCCCCCATTCATCTCTTTTAGTGTTCAGAAGGACTCATTTCAGACACTGATTCTGAATTTGGGAAGTCAGTTGCTGGAAAATGATACAGTCAAAATCCACGTGGACTTGTTCATGAACGCAAGGATAGAGATGAGCAGTTGACAATTATAGAGTAATTGAAAGAAAAGAATAAATTCTTTCAAAAAGAAAATTTGATCTATGAAGATTATTAGAAAGAGAAGAACATTTTCAAAACCTTTTCTTGTGATACTCGTAGAAATGGAATCATTATGAATCGTATATATTGTATCCACAAGAAGTTAATCACGTTATTTTACCAGGCGTTTCTTGGAGAATAAGACTTCACTTGTCGGACGTGAAACAGCGATAACTTTAAGAACGATAGTGACATCAATTCCTTGCAACGATAATTTCATACCACAATAGATCTTAACAGTTACAGATAAACACGTTTCTATCTCTGATGTGTAAACGTCTCTATTGAATATCAACTACTTATAATAAGTACATCATATCATGACCATTTCATTTGTTAGAAACATAATCAATGGATGTTGTAAGGGTGCAAATTTCTGTCGATCTATAAAGAGAACATTAACTTGGACAGAGAACAATTAATTAGATTTATGAGGACAGGGTGCGTATTAAATCGCTATGCTGCGGTCTGTGTTGTGAGAGGAACCGAGTTTTAATTAAGCATTCGTTTATTTAACAGTCAGAGAAACTGGAAGGGAAAAGGTTGACTCAATCTTTGTATCTAAATGTCAGAATTGAGATTGTCCAGAATCAGTTATTTGGAAATCTAGAGGGTCAGGATGACCGCAAATTTTGGCGCCTATTTATAAAAGGTGGTAGATATATTTAATCCTGATTGGCTACGCTAAATAAGGGGCGTGTTTCCCACACGAAATTTCATAGTTTTAATATGCCACATCGAAAAATTTAGCCAGTCTACGTTTTTTCCGTGAGAGTATAAGGGACTCCGAGATTGAATTTGCAAGAAATTATCTCGTAAAACAATTATCCAAGGGACTGGATGTCTGGAAAGTTGACGGACACAATTCTGGCCGTAGAAGCGAGCAAGGCTTGAAAGCACAAGGTATTTGCATCAATCTCATGTAATTCGTGTATACCAATATAATTATTTGCCTGAATTTATTTACTTATATTTGCATGAATTTATTTGTATAAATTCGTAGATCAATTTTCTTGATATGAGTATAACTGTGTTTGAGTTCATTATCTGAATTCGTACAATGATCTTATATATAAGTTTGACAGATTGTTTGAATTTGTTGTCTTGAGTGTTATAGGAATCATGTATTCTAAGAATTTCATGCATTACTTTAGTTGATATGAGTATGAGAATCCGTGTGAATTCACCGATCTTAGATGATTTCATGTATGATAAAAACTTAAGTGCGTATCGACTGAAATTAACGTCGTTAAGCCATGAAGTGACATTTCATGGACGCTAAAGACTTGAATGTGTGTATTCGCTGAAATTAACGTGGTTAAGCCATGTACTGAATTTCATTCATTCATTTGTATAATCGAGAACGGAACTATTATGTCTCGTGTGATGTTAATGTGAGTCAGCGATGAAATAGCCGTTAGGAAATACATTAATCTTATGAAACTAGGTCTGTTTGTTTATCGCCTGCCGTGTTTGGCTTGACCAGATAGCCTTTGGTATCTGTTTGACTTCCGATAGGATGCTATCTGACATAACGAGAGTGAAGTAATGATCTATTCCCAGTAGGATATCTGACAGAAGATTTAGGCTGCTTCTCTGTTTATTTTGAAAGGGGAAATAGCTCCACTGACGTAATCCACTGACGTATCCACGTACCTACGTATCTACATACCTACGTATCCACCTACCCACACAAAGTTTGAGGGCCGACAGAGGCAAGAAGATAGTCAGTCAGAGTGAGAAGAAAGCGAAGGAACCAGTTGAACAGCACGGTGAACCGGAGGAAACCAGGTTATGAAGCTGTATAAAGCAATGACTTCGATTGTTCACTCGATTCTATGATGAATTAATTCTATCATTTAAACAGATCGGCTATTTATATAAGTATATTTGTGTTTAAAATTCGGTGAATGATTTATTTCAAAAAGAAGTGTATCTTCCTAATGTAATGCATTATCACAGTTGTTTATGTAATTTATTAAATTGTTATATTTCATATACGGGGGCTCGTTTTAGTCTGTTCTATATATCTGCTCAGATCTCTATTCATTCCATCTATAAGTTTCACAATTTATATTATTCTTTACTCGATCCGGGCAATAACACCGAGGTCGATCATCCTCTAGATAACGATAACCACAACCACCACCACCCCCACTCCACAGATGTATTGGCATAAAATTGATACAAATCTCGACAGATGTATGTAGCTTTGGGAACTTTGACGAACCTCTCGCAATAAATAGCATATTGCTTTTCTAAACGGTTTTAATATTTGTAATCGTCAGGCGAACTTTTTATTCGTATGTAAAATATTAGAGCAAATTATTTTTGCTCAAATCAAACTTTCAAAAATTTAGATTGCTAATATGGGATATCGAGACACAGTTAATTGTTCCTATCAAATCCAAGCAAATCTAATTTGTATATAATATAAATAGATATTCGAATGGTCCAGTATGAAAATGAATCCTATATTTCAATAATTTATACTTATAATTTCATTGAGAATTTCAAATCATACACTGTACTTGTATATATCTGATTACACAATAGACTCATAACGTGTTAATATTTTCTCCCGACGAAAAGGATCACTTTTAATTCCACATTTAAAGTGCAAAATGGGGGAAACACAACCGGAAGACAACCAACGATTATTAACGTTTCAGCACGGAACAACGGTGTAAAGTTGGTCGAATAAACACTACTATAGGCGTCCAAAACGGAGTGTCTGTTATGAGTATTATGAGTAATGAACATCAGATTTAATAATATCTTTACATAAATTGTGTTTGGGGTCGAAACAAACAAGTATATGTATCTTCAAGATATATTCCATGCCTGGACTTTTATTTTAAAGTGCTACGGCCAGCTTGTAGTGTTAATCAACATTCTTCTGTTAATGTTCATGTTCCATTTGTGTCACAGGCGTTGAAACAAAAGTCGTATACCAGATAATTAGTTTGTGAGAAAGTGAACATTTTGTAAGGTAAAACAGAATATATTATGTGGATAGTGTTTTTAGAAGCAGAGTATAATTGTCAGCGGTACTGAGAGGCAGGAATAAAGATATATCCTCAAGTATGTCTATGTGTGTGACGTATTCCCTAGCCTATGCTTACGTCAACCCCTAGCAATGAATACGTAATACGTGGTGGTGACTATGTAACACGTGGTGGAGAATACGTAATACGTGGGGGTGACTATGTAACACGTGGTGGAGAATACGTAATACGTGGGGGTGACTATGTAACACGTGGTGGAGAATACGTAGTACGTGGTGGTGACTATGTTACACGTGGTGGAAAATACGTAGTACGTGGTGATGACTATGTAACACGTGGTGGAGAATACGTAATGCGTGGTGGTGACTATGTAACACGTGGTGGAGAATACGTAGTACGTGGTGATGACTATGTAACACAATGTGGAGAATACGTAATACGTGGTGGTGACTATTTAACACGTAGTGGAGAATACGTAATGCGTGGTGGTGACTATGTAACACGTGGTGGAGATTACGTAGTACGTGGTGGTGACTACGTAACACGTGGTGGAGAATACGTAGTACGTGGTGGTGATCACGTAACACGTGGTGGAAAATACGTAATACGTGGTGGTGACTATGTAACACGTGGTGGAGAATACGTAATACGTGGTGGTGACTATGCAACACGTGGTGGAGAATACGAAACACACAATGGAGCTAGGAAAACGTAGCAAAAGAAATTGGAAGTTAGACTCAATAATCATACCTCAAATCAATGTCTAATATAACAAAATGGAATGAGCTTTTTAATGCACACAATTGAGGAACTTTACATTTAATCTGGTCCTTCCGTTTGGAAATGTTCAGGTCTACATTTTTTAAGGTCACTGGAAAAACGTTTGAAGCGAGCATGCAGTTGACTTTTCAATACCAGCAAACCGTATTGCCACTATCACTGTAACTACTGCCACTACATCCACCTACACAATTATTTTAAGGTTTTTCATCAACACCTCTGTCAGGGTGACGCTAAATAAGTTTATCAAAATGTAAGACTTATACTGAAAACTAAGTCTACCAGTATACAGTATTCTACAGTATTCTAGATTTGCAGATACCAGTAAGTCATATCTCCTTTTGAAATAACTACCAAATGACACTAGCTCTATTCTAACATGATCTCCATTTTGTATGATACAATATAGCTAGATTCTTTCCTCTCCTTTCCTAATACCATGGCAATGTCGTTTTCTTTAGATTCATCCATGCAACTAAGCAATTATGTTGTTCAAGATGACAAGCATGTCTAGACAAGTCTTGGGTGCTTCACCAATACCGTAACGGGCTTTCAATGTTTCGCTGTTTAAAATAGGAGGGAGGAGTTCAACCAGAGATAAATTACAAAGCAGGCAAATAGTGTATAAAATATTTTTGCATTCACCGAAATAGCAGACAAAGCGATGTGCCAGGAATAAATGTAATTGCATGCTTACTCGAAGACAGTGTCAAGCGACTCAAAAGAGTAGGTCGCACTAAGTAAAAAAAAAAAGGGTGTTGAGTCAGATTGCTTGAACTTTTACACTTAATGCGTGGTTTCATAATTTAATGTCACAACTTTTTTTTTTAAAAAAAAGATACTACAATTATATAAATTTTTGTCTCAGATATTTTAACCAGGACTGTAGCAGTTCCTTTGACATAAACATTTCAAATTGCTAATTTAAATTCATATTCCGGAAACCGAATGTTTAGATTTCATATGATCGGTAACAATCTTAATGAATACATTAATCGCATATAACATATAAAAGCTATAGTATCATATAGTTCTTTGAAACACAGTTTATAAACGAAATAAGTACCCAAGAATAGGGCATATATATGCCATGATTGAATGCTACATTTTGTCACAAGCAATTGCATTGATTGGCTAACTGATTGAAACACGTGCTTCAAGTGACTCCAATTTGTCGCCGTTAAACCCATTGTGCTCTGTATCCACTTCTCCTTGAGGTCAGATACGGAGAATAGCATAATTTTTTAATCTGTTAGTTACCGGCGAAGACATCAACTATTGATGTACCAAAATAACCCAGTTACAAAGGTCGTTGAAAATAATTTTTGCCGAAACCACTCAGTTCGACTCCAAATCTGTGCTTTACATAAAAATCTGATTGAAAAGAAAACATTCTGCTTGCAAACTTCCAGTCCTAATTGTGATCATTTGCTTCAGTAAGACATGTTTCCAGTCCTAATTGTGATCATTTCCTTCAGTAAGACACGTTTCCAGTCCTAATTGTGATCATTTCCTTCATTAAGACATGTTTCTAGTCATAATTGTGATAATTTCCTTCAGTAAGACATGTTTTCCAGTCATAATTGTGATCATTTCCTTCAGTAAGACATGTTTCTCCTTTAAGCAATTGAAAACGCCAAGATTTGGACAGTAGGATAATCCCAGTAGGCGTGTTTGGTGGAGTTTAGTAAGGAATTAAAGTTATCAAGGGTTCTTTCTGCAGCAGCAGAAATATTTAATGCATTCCAGTAACGTTCTGTACTCTAACTGAATCTCTGTTAAATCATTTATCATCGATTACATTTTCCACAGTTCTCAAAGGACACATTAAATATGTAAGAAAGGACAGTTCTCAAAGGACAAATTAAAGATGTAAAACAGTAAGAAATAAATATTTCAGAACAATCAGCACTTTAAAGATGTAAAAAATTTCTAAAAAATAAAGAAAGATCGAACGCTATTATGCAAATATTTGTTTAAATTGATGTACGGTTATGTCGCTGAAACTCGAACTAAGACAGTAAGAAATATATATTTCAGAACAATTAGCACTTTATTACAAAAGCAGTTCTACTCTTTGAACGCAATACTTTTCGTTTTAGCTGAATCTTATACTAGTCTTTTGTTTATTAAACATGCAGATAGAATTACCTGTTGCGTAATGTTTGAGGACAGTGGACATTTGGTTATAGAATACTTTAGTTACAGACAGTTTACGTTTGTTAAGGTAAACACATCTTTCTTGCTGACATATATTTAAATTATTACATGTCTCTGTGCTATCGTATCCGTAGAGGAACAACTGTTCAGACAAAATATGTAGCTTATGATGTTCAAATTGAAAACAATATAACATCTTAGATTACAATGTAATACAATTCAAGCTGTACTTTCATCACTGACAGAAAAATGATCAACCTGAATTAAAACAAAATTGTAAGAGCTAGCAAATAAATCATATCGACGTTACATTCGGAGCATGGAAAAAAACATATGATCCAAATATTATTCCGATTTATCAAACAAGTGTTATGTCACCTATTTTTAATGGTAACGAATAAGTATAAATTATTATAATAAACTTGGAGTCTTTTGACGCATTTACAATTATGTTGTTTTCAGCAAATTCGCAAGCGCTTCCTCTCCATGATTTGGAAGTCTGTGAAAAATTGCTGATTTGATTCCGTTGTATGAAACAAAAATAGCATAGCTTCATCGGTAGCTTCTTCATAGTTGGCATGCAAAGTGTTATTTGCAATACAATCAATTCATTTTTTGTGTACTTCAAGCTGCTCTTTTAAAACATTGCCATACATTATCCAATCATTCAACTGCTGATATCCAATGTGCCAACAGAACTGTCGCAAAATGCAAATGATACCTCAAAGCTATCTAAGGATGTAGGTCGTGTAATCGTATTGACAGATAAAATGGAACTAGTAGAACTTAAATAAAATGCAGTATATATGCATTAAACGAGTTTTAAGCATGTTTCAATGCGAATTTCTGTTAGTGTCACGCATTTCACTTTGGTTTTAAGATTGCAAAGAAAGCATTGATGGTATGTATAGAATTAATCGTTCAGACGGCGTTCGAGATGGAGCTGTTTCTTCATATATAGCATGATGAAAGTCCTTCAGACCGAATGATCCGCTTTATTATTCAAAATCATGATCATGATTAGGTTACTAATCGTCGTCATGGCATCATCCAATGGTGGAACATTGTGTTTCTATTGGAGTCTTGCGTAATAGTACAAGGCTAAATGTTCGAACATGTTTTTTTTTTGGTTTTTTTTGTTTTTTTTTTTTTACTACCAAGTGCTAAAATCTTTGATTTATTTGTCATTACATCATCTTCAAAATCCGAAATGTATATCATTTGACACAAAAAGTTATGCCTCAAAATAGTTAGGAAAATATGTACAATAATTTTTATCTTATACAATTGTCACATAATTTGTTTAAGATGTTCTTTTCAACTACCTGAGGGGAATGGGGGTCATACTGACCTGGTATGTCATTTTTAGTTTACTTTAGTGTTGAAGTCATATTTGTCTTGTATTAGGTCACTTGCAAAATTATGTCACGAAATGTGGTCAAGATATCATTTTTACTTCTTAGAGACACCTCAGAGAGAAATGGTCTGTTTGCCTGCTTTGCATGCATGAATGAGCTTCAAGTCTTTTATTCTTTGTAAATCTCTACCTATAGACATGATAAACGTATTAAATGTGGTCATGATTTCCAAAACAATTGTGGGGAAAGAGGGGAAAGTAAGTAACAATGGATTGCTTTTCTTAAACTAAATGACTAGATTGGATATAGGGTAAGGTATTCCGTTATACAAATGTGTTGTCTTGTCATTATCTCCAGGTATATACATGATATATTCATGGAGTATGTCAAGGTGTTCCGTGCAACATTTTATACCACCCAAGGGGAAGAAGTAACAGTGACCTACTTTCCTTATTCGTGGTATAAAAGTTTATATTTCCAGAATACATTTAGTTGTATGCATGGTATCGTCGTATAAGGTAGTCAGGAAATTATATTTCCTCATTGGAAACTACATCGGATGTGAATAGAATACTCCCACCTTTTATTCATGAATGAGTTATTTACAGGTAAACTCTAACATTTAAGTTTCCTCTTCTTTGTAAAACTTCAGCTGTAGTCACAATATGTTAATGGCATTTAGTCTGGATCTTCCTCAATTTCGTTTGAAATTTCAGGATGGTCAAAATGTTCTATTCATAGGTGGAAACAGAAAAAGTGGAAAACAAGGCACAATGACTTGCATTTCTACACGAATCAATGGTTTTGATATTTACAGCTTAACTCTAACATGGAAGTTACATTTTCTGACACATTTTTCACCCGCATCCCATCCCCCCCCCCCTCAAGCTTAGGCGAGTGTTAAAAATATTACATCGATCCAACTTGCATAAAGGACGGATGTGGAATGTATCGCATGATCACTGCCTTGCTCGAGGATAACAAATGGAAATATGATACAGAGGCAATGGCTTACACGTGTGCATTGCTGTCTCTCTGACAACCCTTGTCTTGTGTTTTTTCACAAATTTACTATTTTAGGCTAAAGGTCGTCGGGAACTTTTATAACAGAGTCTCTTAAAGATACTGTCTGCATTGCCAAATCTGGAATCAATTTATTTTGGGAACACTATCACGCAAATACATCTTGGAATACAGGAAGTACCGCATTTGATTAAGTGGTCGGGTTACCGTAGTTTGTCAAGCATCTATGAAAATCATTGGAATAAGATCGATAATGCAGTAGACTTCCAACATAACTTTTAATTGAACCAACCCACTAAGAATGTAGCTAAACCAATTCTTTCAACGTCATCGATATTAATCATCGGAAAAGGCGATAGTGATAAATAAATTATATATATATATATAATATATATATATATATATATATATATATATATATATATATATATATATATATATATATAATTCGCATTCAAGAAATAAAGTTATACATTTTTGACTGAAAGCATGCACTTTCAATCACTTAGGAAATAAATTCGTCCTAATTTTGAGCAATAGTGGTAGGCAGAATTAATTAATTCTTTCCTCTCTCAAATCGGTTATGGATCTCGATTTAGTCAACCGCACCGTTGACAATTTTGTGAACGATCGTAGTAAAATAAATCAGCCTCATTGTTTGATTGCTTTTTAGATAAGACGAGTTCAACTTTACACAGCATTATATCAAATTTGGCTCAAGATGTAATTGCAAATAAAACGCAGATAAACTATGACAGACAAACAAGTTTAAACATACACTATAGCGTATGCATCTGATGTTAAGGTGAAGCTATGTTGACTGTGTATGTGACAGCATAAAGCTCTATCTCATATCTGTTTCAATAATGCTTGAGAATACCACATATAACCATAGAGCACATCTGATGCGTCCAAATATAATATTATATATGTAGATATGTACACAACGATAAACTAATACGATGTCCATTTAATTCTATGAAACTGATATAACAACGCTTTTGTTTTCTTTAATAAGTATCTTTGGGACGAGAAACTATGCAGCTTTGATTTCGGTAATGTCTTTAATTGTGATAGAACACAGTTTCAAACATAGCTTTTCTTATGTTTCCTTTTGCGCGATGTCCTCTTTCCGACAAAAGAAAAATGTCCTGAAAGTTACATATATCGCATAGTATTTGCATGCTCCGTTGAGAACAGTCATTTTGTATGTTGTAAAGGTAGCATGTTTGTATTAAAATGTGTGTTGTAAAAGTAGTATGTTTGCAATAAAATATATGTTGTAAAAGTAGTATATTTGTAATAACGTGTATGTTGTAAATGTAGTATGTTTCAAATAAAATATATGTTGT
Source organism: Margaritifera margaritifera (assembly GCA_029931535.1). Taxonomy (NCBI): domain Eukaryota; kingdom Metazoa; phylum Mollusca; class Bivalvia; order Unionida; family Margaritiferidae; genus Margaritifera; species Margaritifera margaritifera. The sequence goes on from JAQPZY010001620.1 coordinate 999,779, forward strand.
AAAAGTAAAATGTTTGCAATCAAATGTATGTTGTAAAAGTAGTATATTTGTAATAAAGCGTATGTTGGGAAAGTAGTATGTTTGTAATAAAGTGTATGTTGGGAAAGTAGTATGTTTGTAATAAAGTGTATGTTGGGAAAGTAGTATGTTTGTAATAAAGTGTATGTTGGCAAAGTAGTATGTTTGTAATAAAGTGTATGTTGGGAAATTAGTATATTTGTAATAAAGCGTATGTTGGGAAAGTAGTATGTTTGTAATAAAGTGTATGTTGGGAAAGTAGTATATTTGTAATAAAGTGTATGTTGGGAAAGTAGTATATTTGTAATAAAGTGTATGTTGGGAAAGTAGTATATTTGTAATAAAGCGTATGTTGGGAAAGTAGTATATTTGTAATAAAGCGTATATTGGGAAAGTAGTATGTTTGTAATAACGTGTATGTTGTAAATGTAGTATGTTTCAAATAAAATATATGTTGTAAAAGTAGTATATTTGTAATAAAGTGTATGTTGGGAAAGTAGTATATTTGTAATAACGTGTATGTTGTAAATGTAGTATGTTTCAGATAAAATATATGTTGTAAAAGTAGTATATTTGTAATAAAGTGTATGTTGGGAAAGTAGTATATTTGTAATAAAGCGAGTAAAGAAAGTATATAGAGAATGTATTTGTGTGTTGTATGAACTACTAGAAGATGAAAATGCCCTGAAAAGACGTTGATTGAGAGCAATACGTCTCATTAATAATGTTACCGATCAGCATTGGAAAATTAGGCATTTGAGAAGTATTCTTGTTGACTTATATTTTGCTCAGTAAAATTGCCAGAAAGCTTTCTAGCCTCGTGTTCCCTTGAAAGATTCATTTTTAGAAAGACAATCTGGACTCGGACATAGTAAACCTTTAGCGAGGAACAGACACCACGAATTTGCTCTTAAAACTGGCACAATATTGAATTAATGGGAATAGAAGCTAGATGCAAAATAAATAAAATAAAAAACGACAAATATTCTACTGTTTTATTTGAGACATTACACTCTTACTCTCGGATATAGAGTGCGATGCAAAGTAGAGTAGATGGAAAAAGTACACAATGTATCTCCCGGGGAACAGGAATTGTAATCTAGTGTCAATATGAAATATTCATTGTTCATAAAAAACGTCGATTATATTTACATGAATTCTCATTTGCACGAGACGCTGTAAGAGTTTTATTAGAATAAATGTTAATCGCAATATTTAATCTATCCTTGGAATCGAGATTTGAAACAAACAAAATCTTCAATTTTTAGAATTTAATTAAAAAAGTAAATTGGCTTTGTTGTGTTCATGAAATTATATTAAACAACCAGAAACAGTCTCAAGGACACATTTATAAATGTCGACAGGACATGCATTTATTTGTATCAAACAAAAATGTGAGATACAAATATAAGACATCATTATAACTTGCAATATATATAAAAGGACACTTAAGACAAGCCGTTTGGTGGTCCAGCGGTCAGCCGGTTGGGTCAGCTGGTTGGCGTCAGCTGGGGCCAGCAGCACAAGTGCACACGAGTGCAAACAAAGGGAAAACAGGGGCTGTTAGGCCGGCAGTCCCCCCCCCATACCAGCTCAAAACGGTTGGAGACAGCATTGTTTGAATAAGTACTATTTTTAACAATTATAGATATTACAGTGTTTTGTATAACTTAAATATCAGAGTGGTAAAAATGTTTGTAGCTAAAAATATATAAAAAAATTTTAAAAAAAATATAAATAACAAAATATGGTTAGTGAATGGTAGGACAGATATGTGCCGAGGGACTTTTATCGTAGTGATTAGCTCTTTTGATTACATTTTCGCGCTTTTTGGTCACGTTTCGATCCTTTTCGTCACAATTAAAGTTTTTGTCACGATCAAAGAAAGTTGTCACGGATGTGGGAAGAATACACTACTATATGCACGCGCAAAATGTTCTCGACTATTGATTACATCGGTCGGATGTTTAATAATAATAATAATAATAATAATTATAATAATAATAATAATAATAACAATAATAATAATAATAATGAGGACTGTGTACAGCGCCTAATCTTTAGAAGGTCTAAGCGCTTTAGATAACACCTATAAACATATATAACGATATGATTACGAAAACAGACACCATGAAATTAGAAAACAAAAACATGCTGAAAATAATTAAGGTAAGGTAAACATTATTAAGTCTTTAAATCTGTTCTTGCAGTCGAAATAGGAGAGTTTTAAGGGCATTCTTGAATGAGATCACAGTGTCTTTATGTCTAAGTTCAGTGGACAATTCGTTCCACTTGCTGGGCCCTGGTATGCAAAAGAACGTTGTCCGTATGACTTCGTTTTGATAGTGGGAATAATGAGAATACGAGTGTCGGAAGAGGAGCGTAAGTATATTGCTGGTGTGTACACATGGGTGAGGTGAGATAGGTATGTTGGACTGGAGCCAGTCAACAAAACGGATCAAATGGGTAGCCAGTGTAGGGTACAGAGCAGGGGGAAGGTGTGGTCGGTTCGTGGCACTCTAAGGATGATAAAAGCTGCTGTGTTGTGAACTTTTTGAAGTTTCTGGAGTAGATACTGAGACGAACCAGATTGCAGTGAATTACAATAGTCCAGTCTTGAAAGTACTAAGGAACACACAAGTGTTTTAGTGGCATCAAATGAAAGAAAATTGCGAATGGAGCTGATGCGTCTCAGCTCCGGATATGCAGTCTTGCATATGTTCATGACGTGTTTGTGCAACGAGAGAGTACTGTCGAGAGTAACACCTAAGTTTCTTACTGATTGTGTGAATTTAATGTTGGTGTTGCTGATACTTATTGTTTGAGGTAAAGGATGTGAATGAGAAAGTCTTTGTGTTGCAATCAGAATGGCTTCAGTTTTGTCATCATTCATCTGCAGCTTGTTACACGTCATCCATGATTTCACATCAGAAATGCACCTGTCTACGCCTTGGATGGTAGCATCAACTTCAGTTGGGTGGCTAGATTTCTATATTTGGGTGTCATCACGTACAATTGGTGAGACACCCGATGACGATCTATGACACTTGAGAGCGGCTGAGTGTATATAATGAAGAGAACTTGTCCATTATCAGAACCCTGTATAACACTAAAACATAGATCAACTGGGCTGGAGTGTTTTCCATTTACGAAGACAATTTGTGTCCTGTTGATCAAGTAGGACTTGAACCATAGTAAGGCTGTATCGTGAATGTCAAATACATGCTGGAGATGGTGAAGTAAAATATCATGGTATATTGTGTAAAATGCTGCAGACAACTCAAGCAGGATGAGGACTGTAATCTTTCAACTATCCAAAGCAGAAAGAAGGTCATTAACTACTTTCAGAAGGGTAGTTTCGATACTGTGTCGAGGACGATATGCAGATTGTACATTGCTAAAAAGACTAGTTGAATTCAGATGTGATACGAGTTGGGATAGGACAACTTTTTCTAAGATTATTGACATGAATGGGAGGTTAGGCGCTGGGCGGTAGTTCTTTAAATCGTTATGGTAAAGTGTCGGTTTCTTTAGCATAGGCTTTACAATGGCAGTTTTGAAAAATGATGGGAATTCCCCGGATGAGAGAGAAGTATTACTAACATCAGTTAGTGAAGGCAATATTGAATCTAAGTACTCAAGCAGCAGTGATGTCGGAATCGGATCAAGTTCACAAGACTTTGGGGCACGCTTCATTAGGATTGTACGTACTAAATCCATGGAGACAGGCTCAAATGCTGCTAAAGGTTGTCACTGAAATTCTGTATCGCAACTGTATGGTGACGATGAGTCAATTGAAGTTGTGTTGTCAAGTTTATCTTTAATGGTTTGTACTTTGTCACGGAATAAATTTGCAACTGTTCCGGAAGATCGACTGGAGAGAAGGTAGTTGGAAGTGGTGTACATTTCTTCCTTGACATTAGTTTGTGCGTAATCCCGAAGAACTCTTTGTAGCTGAAAGTTTCAGTGATCAAAGTACTGTAGTAGGCTGATTTCGCTGCATGGATTATGTTTGTGACATTCTTCTTAGCGGCTTCATAGATTTGCTCATGAATAGTGAGTCTGGTGGAAAGCCAAAGCGTCTCAGCCTTACGGCGTTCTCTTTTAGCAGTGCGAAGCTGGTCCATAACACTGCTATACAATGGAGAACACTTTTGAATTGATACTCTGCACTTGGTTTTTGGGGCATGTTTTGTCAAGCAATGAACGCAGAGAGTTATCAAGTTGTTCTGCTGTAGGAGGTAACAAAGTTGTTAGGTTTGCTTGGATCTCATGCATTAATTGGGTTCTATTAATCAAATGGAACTTTTTCTTAGCAGCAAACAAAGGTGGAGGGTTAGGGACTGATACGTCAAGATGGCATATGATGTAAAGGTGATCGGATGCAAGTTCGTGGGACACCAAGGAAGACTGTAGACTATTATCATCAGGTCTATGAAGAATTCAGTCTAAAATGTGACCATGTTTATGGGTGGGTTGGCTAACTGACTGTTTGAAATTGAAAACTTAAATGGAATCTATGAGTTTTGATGTGTATGGGTTTCCAGGACAGTCAATGGGAAATTTGAAATTTCCAAGAATAATCAGGTTGCCACTTATCGAATTTCCTTATTCTAGGAGATTGATAAACTGTTCCAAAAAGAGAGATGCTGTCAACTTTTTTTTCTACTAGGAGGAGGGTTGTAGAGGCAGAAAAAATGGACTGACCTTTGTTCCAATGTGAGTGTGGTTTGGATCAGTTCAAACGATTTGTGGTAGAAATTGAAGGTTGTAGTGTGGTTTACTCACTAATGTGTGAAAATAACGTTTACTTGCCTACGCAGTAATAAGGCCGATGTATTATTTCCAGATAAAATGATCTTTACCAGATTTTTGCGTTCTATTGCAAATTGAGCTGTATAACAATTTGTATATTTGCTTCCTTCTTCATACTGGAGTAGATATATTACACATGATTTCTTGGCCATGGACAACTACTGGCACAAGTATAGATTCTCAGCGATTCTTTCTTTATTATGATAGACTAGTGTTTGTAATCATGACGTCAAAAGAAGGGTCCGACTGGAAGCACAAACTGCGCTTTGTTTCTCGCAGGGTTCAAAAGACAAAAAATAGGAACACACACAGCTTAGAATGAATTCCCAACGATTCTTTTCTAGAACTACTCGTGCTCTTCTGCTCTTCTGCGAGCTATGAGCTCGTTTTTGCCAATTCGTCCCTTACAACAGAAGGGTATATTTCATGGTTGTGTATTTGTCGACTTCATCTAGGATAAGCTTTAACACTTTTTGTGGTCTACGATGGTGTTGAGGCTGTAGCTTTCATTGAAAGTTGCCGGCTGATAACATTCCCAGCTACAGAAAGCCAACCACATCTTTAAGCTGTTATATCAAGGTCGATCGCGATGGGGACGGCAATGATTGTTGACAATATTCAAAATTCCCACCACACAGCTGCCCATAGACAAAGCCGTCAGTGTGGTGTCAACACCAACCATCGCGTTTACTGCGATATTACTTTTTATATAGAGCGCGCCGCTGTTCAGCCTCTGCCCGTAGATGGTTAAAGCATCGCTGATCCTTTCCAGGCGAAATCTTGTAAGTCTTGGAGTTTTGGATATATCGACATCATAATTCCTTTATAAGCAGAGTGATATGAAAGTTTAATTGGTCTGGAAGTTAGAGGGGGTTACCTCCCCTGGGGACACGCATCTGTACCCTGTCGCCGTGGCCTACTGGCAAGATGTCGGTGACGTGAAAGATGTCAGTTTGCTTGATAACCCTAGATCTGGGAATAACACGGTCTTCAACATGCCAGCCAAAACGCTCGCGAAGAGTCACATATATCATGATTTATGTCCGCAGGTGCAAAGACTGTTTGCTTTCAATGGCCGATTACCGTGGTGCGGCAGAACGCGTTTTTTGAAAATACGCTCTGTTGGTGACACGAGTGATATAGTTATCGTCGAGAAAGTTTCGCAAATACCAGGTTGTCATTGTAGTAACAATTGCGCCCGAGAAGCCAGAAGGAAAGTACCTTTGGCTGTTGTTCTGACAGCGAAAAGGCAATTAATCCTAGCTGTTCGCGGGTTGGCTTACGGTGCTCTGGGTAGCCCCAATACACGAAGTCCGTTTGTTTTTGCATCCTCGTTCCATCCCAATCTGAATCGGTACGTGTCAACTCCGAGGAGGCACAGATGCTCTCGCACCAGTGGTTTGTATTCCTTGTCGATTGTAGGATTGGCAGGTGGCACCATAGATTCGTGTTCCTTGCTTATGTTTGCTTGCTCCCCCGTAGCTTTGTTTTTTCGCCTCTAAGCTAAGTATAGCGCGAGTTCTAATTGCGGAATTGTTAACGCCCTAGACGTCACAGGATCAAACTAGCTTTACTCTGTAGTGCAACCAAATGCCCAATGAGTCTTCAACGACAAAGCTATGAAAGACCTCGAAGCTGCGCAGGTCGAGTACTAACTAAGCGCAACTTGAATCTCGATTACCTTAACGAGTGGATGCGCGAAAAGCCGTATGCCTCAACAACTTATGAGCAAGCCGAAGCCTCAGTTTGCGAGTACTACCAAGCGGTGACTGGAAGTAACGAGCCAAAGCTTTCTGAGTTTTAAACGCTCAAGTCCAATCAGAAAAATACGAAATGTTGTTTGTCGTTGGGAACTCGACGCCGTTAGCTACGTGGGCTACAAATGTCTAGCCTTTTAGCATTTTAGGCCTACCGGAGTAGCTTTGGGCACACATGCACGGAGTGAGTGCGGCGGCAACGGACAGGCTCGCACGTGTTTCACAAAACCACATGACTGCAGTGCGTAAGATCAGATACCTTGGATTTCTCCGAACTGCCGAGGTGATGGAACGGCTATATGCTTTCTTGGTTGCCTCGGTATGTGCTGTTGGAGCTCGTGTTGTAGCTTAAAAACGGTTAGCACGGAAAACTGATAAACCATGAAACACAATGGATATTAAGCTTGCGGCAATATACTACAGTCGGCGATGTTACTGGAAGGGCGTGCCAGAGGTCAAGAAGCTGGCAGAAGCTGCCACAGTCTCACAAGATGTTGCCAGGGCGTGGGTCGAAAAGCAGGCCATGTGGCCGACTTACCTGCCAGCATCACGCAAAATACGACAAGGCCGCAGTTTAAAATTTCAACCCCTAATGATGTTCACCAGGCCGATCTCTTGTTTCTGCCGCACGAGCAGGTTGGGCGACACACGTACAGGTATGCGCTGATCGTGGTTGACGTGGCCAGCCATTACAAGGAAGTCGAACCCTTAACCACTAAGGAGGCTTCCAAAATCGCCGAGGATCTGGCAAGTCTCTACAAGCAAAGGCCCAATCAGTTGCAGGTTGACCCCGGCCTGGGAGTTTATGGGCGCAGTGTCTCATATCTTTGCCAAGCAAGACGTGCGTGTGAGACGGGTTAGACCGGCAACCACCGTGCTCAGGGCATTGTGGAGAGGTTCGACCGTTCTCTAGCCGAGTTACCCTTTTGACACTAGTACGCCAAGGAGATGTTGCTGTCCAAGAGCGAGACTACAAGCGCTCGTCGCACTGGGTGGTTCTGCGGCTGCTGGCTGTTGTGGCGGCCATAAAAGGTGCGGTAACGTGGCTTACAGGTAAGATAATTATTGATGTCATTAATGCTATGACCTACGTCCGCGCGTTCAGCAACAAGCGCACAACGGAAGTCTGCAGCGCCTGCCCACAGATACACTGGTGCGGTACCTATAAGCGCTGGAAAAGCTGGAAGGCGGACAACGTCGCGCCACTGACTATCTGTGGTTGCTTTAAGGTGTTCACCCTGGCTGACAGGTTTGACATTCCAGGCCAGCCAAATATATATACCATCTTTCTGATGGTGGTTATTCCCGTAGAGGCTTGGTTCCCGCAGAACTACAGATTTTGCCCGAAGGCACTCATCTAACACCTAAGGGCATTCTTATCCGTCCAAAAAATCGCCCAGGCGTGTTGCTGTTGTGTTGTACTGTAGTGGCCGTATGCATGCTTCGTAATGCCGTTTGGAGCAATCCATTCGTTGGTGTCTAACAGACCAAGGTTTGTCTTCATTATGCGGTACACCCCATTTTGTAGTGGTGGCTGCGTATGGCGGTCATAAAGTGTCAACACTTTTTTCTCTAAAGGGAACTAGATGGCGTAGGCCTTACATATCTCTGTGCTCGTTTCTGCTGAAACAGTCGTTCCGACTAGTATGGAGTACATTTTGGGGCGGATGCCGACAAACTCGGCGATGGGCTTTCCCGAGCACTCATCCTTAAACTTGCCTACAACCTTTATATTTGTCGTGCTGTAGCTTGGATGCTCTTTATGGTAGTCGCTCATGTTGAAGAAGTGAGCATCTTCGACCATATCGCGGTAGACATCGTCGGTGCCAAAGCTCAGCATCAGACTGTCAGTGTCCGTTTACTGCAGGTGAGCATTGTCGCCTAAGCGCCCTTTTTCTGATAGTAGAAGTCGTACATAAGGTGTTTGCTCAGGTCGAGGATTGCCTGCCACGTATAGATGGGACGGTTGAGCTTCAGGCTGGCCATTGTGGAATGTACAGCTACAAGGCTGCGTCAAAGATATTCCGCGACTGAAACGCTGGGTTGGCAATCATGCGGCTCAGCTTATCATCCTCTCCATCAGGCCGCACATGAACTACTCTAATACGCTTCCTTAGGTTTTCCATAGTCTCCATGAATACAGAGTTGTTCATCAGCTTAACGAAGTCTTTCCTTTACGCAGATTTAGCCTTAGTTTGCAGGTCTATGTTAAGAGGTATGTACGGCGCCATCCTCGCGCTTTGGCAATCTTATAGATAAAATATAATTGGTTCAATTGTCCAAAACAAATTTAAACTGTAAAATTTTATATCTGCAATAGTGATTTTGGCAATTTCCCTAAAGCCACAAAATGTATAATAGTAGAAAAGATGTATCATAAACGAAAATATTGATAAGTATGTTATTTTTTAATCAAAATTAATTCTACTCCAGCAAAATTACATAAAACGTGCACAAATATGATCTAAGAGAGAGAGAGAGAGAGAGTCAAACATACAAATGATTTCAAGGAGAACAAGGTTTCCGAGTTACATTTGTTTTCAGTACTCATTTAACGTGAATTAAATGCTCCATGCTGTAGCCTCTGAAATGGAAATATATTTCAAAAATTCTACTCAATAACCTTAATTTAAGTTTCATTTGTTGCGTTATGGAAATGCGGATGCTACTTCATTTAATATTCCATCACAATGCAAGGGTTTGTGAATGAATTCCTCTTCAGGCGGACATTTACCATCATTTATATGCTAATGAGAGAAAAGTACCTGTCTATCCAATCTTCCCATCCACAATATAATTTCTTGCATATAATTATGTATGAATATAACAAGAAAATGACCCAAAAGATAACATCGCTAAACAGTGACATATACTGCGCGATTGACAAAGGCACTATCGGTGTGTAACAATTGCAGGTATTCACAGAGGATTCAATGACAATCACTTACATTATTTGTTCTTTTTTTCTGGCTGTATATTTGACACATCGAGTAGTTTGAATTACTCAAAGAGAAGCATTAAATTCATGATATGCAAAACATCACATTGTTGTCTTTTTGGTAAAGATAACTGTGCTTATTATGAGAGTACCAATAAATCTGCCCATAACACTTTAACATACATTAACTCGGATATTCTTGCACAGAAGTATAGTGTATTGTGAAACATGCTTGAAATAACATCTTTTCCTGCAATTTCAATATCGCCTTTAAAGGGACTTTTAGATGGACAACATAGTATGCGTGAAAGTGCGTTGTTATGAATATTCTAGGAGTACATGAGAAGTCTAACCCTAATAAGGAACATATTGCTCATCAGATCAAATCTATAAGATTATAATAGCTTTTGTTATGGATCATGTACATTGTGCCCATACATTCAGCATAACTTTTACAACAAAGAACTGGTAAGATCCGTCAATTCATGATCAATTTGCAATAGATTGCACTTACATTTGATGGTAAGATCAGCAGCGACATACCTTTGTAACATGTTGTACAGTGTATATACATCTATTGGGAGTCTATTAGCAAGTGGACAAATATATAATCTGAACTTATATGTACACTTTCTTAGTCACAGTCTAAGCGCCAAGTATCTACAAAAGGATTTCCTTACAAACATTTTCTGCAAACATTATTAGTGAAAATTATAAGGGAACATGCAAAATGCTAAAGTGTATTTTGGTCAGATTCGTGAAGGTGGACCTCGTCGTGTGAATTTGTCGTATGAGTGCAATATATACACATATGAGTGCAATATATTCACCGAAATGCAACAATTCATGTCATGATACAGTCTAACAACAAAGAAAATGTGAATTTTTTGCATGTCAAACTTAGTACTTGTAATAAACATTTTCCCAATTTTAAAACAATGGCACAAAATGTATTTAACAAAATAGTATGTTACCGCCAAAAGAAAAAGAATCCGATTGTTTTCATAAAAAGCAATCTTGGAATTAGCAAAGTAGAACGATTTAAACTGTCACTTACTATGCACACTACTTTCTACGATGAAAACTACAATAAAAGTAGTGTTCAAACACTCTACGTGGGACTAATACTTATTGATGTTGTAAACCAGTCTCTGCATCTGCCAACAGCTGACGACAAGAGAAACGCGTAACGCTGAATATAGGTGAGGCATGTATAGAATCAGTGCGCATTTCAGCTCCCGCATATACCTTCGAGCGAACACGAATTAGGTTAATGCACATACAGCCATTCTGTGAAGCATTTGTTCTCGCCACAAATAGCCGTGGCACTCAACGAGTTATTGCACAAATATTAGTCTGGAAGGTCTATTAGCGTCAAAAAGATATAAATTAAAACAAACAAATGAAGAAATTCCACAGTGTTTGGTCAATCAATATCATACCACTGGTAAGAAAAATTGGCATCTTAATCATCCGATTGCTCTGAAGTTGTTATTCTATAGTTGGTACTATCTCACACAACGGCCTGTAATTAAAACTTTTAGTGCCAAAGCAACCAAAGAGAGGAAATATTGAAAAGTCTTCCTTAATCTGTACTCCATATAGGAAGAAAAATAATGCATGGAAAAGACTAACAATTTTAAGTTTTCTAAAATATACGTCGCAATTCGTATCAAGAAGATTAGTTTTCTATCCAATTTTGACACAATGCCAGTATGTACTCGCGTTCATAGAGAGGGGTCAATAGATATTGACTCTTTTCAGCGAGAGGGTGAGAGGCCCAGACAATTGAAAAATAAGACCTGTATGTCTGGATGAGTCTCGGTTTGCTTTGGGCAATACTCGATTAATGAAAATGTGTGGAGGAAAATACAGTAAATCGAACTATATATCATCGAGGTATTTTGATGTGCTGGATAAGCAGTGAAATTTCTCATAGTTTCAAGTTTAAACATGCATCATTTGGCTTCTTGAACGCATCGAGTTAGTATATTGTGTTTTGTTTCCCAAAGAAGGCGATATCAAACAAATTCGCTCAAAAGGATACGAATTAAATCTGAACGTAGGTTTTCCTGCTAAAATTGGCGTTTCTTAGTGTCATTCAGTGTCCTTTTTGAATGCCTCATTTGACCATGAGAATCATTAAATCCAAATTCGTATACTGTATACAGGAGCTGGTTCTAAGAAAACCAAAAGGTGAACAATGTTCCATTTTGTAATGATCGCATCCGACCTTATTTATAATGACAACTGTACCATAATTTTGATAATGTTTACTCATCATTTATTGACACTTCCAGAAAGGTAATAATAATAAATTATACTACACTGATTCGTGTACCCGTGTGCTGTCCCAAATTATCAAGTGCAGTCAGTTTGTCTTAAGGGTTAATTAACATATATAATGGCAGAGGCGCAGTTCTTGCAAGCATTGTAAATCATGCATCAAAATTAAATTAACTAAATATAAACTCGATTATTTAGAGAGCAATCAAAATTAAATCACTGCATTTTCATGCAATTTTGTTTATATAATTGACATGACTCCACTTTACTCGATTTACAAATTTGTTGTGTACAAACCGTTTAAACGAAGCCTATGATTTGTTCGAATACATCACCTTGTTCCATCTTACTGCAACATTGTCATTATTCTAATGACAGATTCAACTCATATTTTAACTCTAAGATACTTAACGTAAAATTTGCAAAGGGAATAAAACTGTATCGTATGAATAATGACTCAAGAATAGCAATTCCAATTGCTACACATCCTCAGTGTCCTGCAGTTTCATTAGGTTTTAGATTCTTTTAATGATGACTTTACAATCAGCGAAAAGAAACATTCCTTAATTTATTTATGAAATTCATAATCACAAAATGTTCACATCTTTGTCATGTACGATTAGTTTATAGATATCGCACTGTTATCTCTTTACATTTCTGTCAGAGCTTGAGGGTTCTGCAGTTATAAAAATTAATAAAGGCCCAAACTATTTTTAAGGCTGAAATGTTGAAGGGCAGCCTGTTATTTTGGCGAATCTTTTTATTCTTGTCCATCAAATTTAAATATCCAAATAGTGTTACCTATCATTTAGTTACTAGTATAAGTGCAAGCATCACGTTTAATTAAAGTGATGAAAAACAAGCTGTTTATCAAACTCTCTGACGAAATATTGAGACCCTGTCTTAACACCTACACTTTTTACACCTATAGCGGGTATTTTATCATGGACCTACAATATTTTATTCTTGGCGATTTTGTTCATAAGCTGCTCAAAGAAGTGTGTATTTTTCAATTGTTCTTTTTATCGATTTAAATTTGGGTAGTAATAGTTTCGGGATTGCAGATCTCGAGAGGTTATAAAGTATAAGATTATACATTCTGACTGGATACATTTTCATTATCTCGCTGCCAGACCGTTAAATTCCTGCAAATTTTCCATCACAACAATTCCCGCTATAAAGTATGTTACTCTACAGATATAAACAAGGTTATTGTTTTCACTCCCGTAGGCTTACAGTTACCAGATGAAATTATGTAATATATACATACATATATATATATATATATATATATATATATATATATATATATATATAAATATATATATATATTTATTTATATATTAAATACTATCTGCGTCTGCCGTCTGCTTCTTTTACTGGTTCTGAAAAGTTTCTCGCTTGTCCCCATTTATTCTTTTAGGCATGTTGTTTCAGAACAAAAAGGAACATATTTAATTCTATTATTTTATTTCTTTCATTTATTTAAATGCTTCACTACTCTTCATCGTTGGTGAAAATTCACTCATTTAAAGAAAACTAGGCGGATGCAATAAACCATTTCATTTTCTTCAATACTCATTCAAGCAGTAAGATCAAGAAAATAAAGTTCAATTGTGTCTTGGCAGCTAAACGAGCTGGTAAGGCAATTTTGTACACAAGTTCCATTATCAAGGGATCTATACAGGTCTCGTCTCCCGTGCTTCTACACATAAGCCATTATTCGTTGTGTGTTTTTATAAGCCATTATTCGTTGTGTGTTGTTATAAGCCATTATTCGTTGTGTGTTCAAAACTCACATTTCTTTGACAGTATTATCCTTTATCAAAAGGTTTGTTGATCAAAATAGCTTTTTAACTAGTAATTTTTCGGCTTAAGAAGTAATGTTTTTTTATTTCTAAATGTTGCTTTATAGCACACTGGTATATTTTTTGTAATTGTTGTTCTTTGTAGCTTTACATTCGCACATAACGTCTTTAGATTCTTCCTGACAAGATGTTTCTCATCAATTTATCACCACTCAAAGAAAGCAAAAATGAAAGAAAAACATGCCATTACTCCGGCAAATCAAAACGCATTATATATTGCTTGTTCTAATGTTTTGTTAACACTGATACTCAGCTAATTATATCTTGTTGTTATACATGTTTGGCAATGTAAGTTAAGGCAATACATTCAAACATGTCTTCAGCCGCCACAGTTGGGAAGAGAATATAAAGGCAATATCGTTGAAACAAACAAACTGTATTCCTACAAAACAAACACGGAGCTAGAGAGGTTATAATATATAAGGTGGTAAATGTTGACGGGATTAATTTTATAGCACGTGCCGTTAAATCCTAATATATACATTTATTGTACACCTACCAATATTTTACTCAAGAAAGTCAAGAATTTTGCCGTCATTTCCTAGAAGTAGGAAAACGATATTCTCGTTTTCCGATCCAGTATCACCATTCTTTCAAACGAGGCTAGAACTCCTTTTCCTTGATATTTCCCGGTTACAACTAAACAAGCGTGAACAACTATGCCGTAGCCTCACATGAAATGCAAAAGGAAACGAGTAACATTCTCTGTAACAAATCTGTATCATTAAGTTCCAACAATTAGTCCAATCCCGTTGTCAACAACTGTCAAAATAATGCTGTAATTCCAATACCAAGTTCCCATTGGAGCCTCTCAGACCGCTTTTAGCCTGGCATCGGAGAGAAATTTTCAGAGTCATTCAGCTATTTAAATCTTCCGTTATGCAAAATTTGCGTCTCGTAATGATCCGAATGTTATGATGCTAACAACTCGACGTTATCTAGCAATCAAGAATCAAGATCGCATAACTATAATATATATATATATATATATATATATATATATATATATATATATATATATATATATATATATATATATATGTGTGTGTGTGTGTGTGTGTGTGTGTGTATTCTGGCTTATTTGTAACATCGCTGGAGCCATTTTTAACTTCAGATACTGAAGATTGCCAAAGCTAACAAGGGAAGTTGCTTTAATATGGAAAAAACAATAAATAGATTAACACTCTATACCTATTAAATAATACCGCTGCTTACATTTGCATTTAATAATGCTAATCTATTAGTTACTGTCATTGTTTATTTATTTATTTTCTTTTGAGGGTGACGTAGTTGTTGGCGTAACTTTTTCATGGTATAATAAAAATCAGTTCATTCCAATCTGACTGAGGCTGATAAAGACATGCAATAAAGTAATGCAACCAAATCCACCGTTTGTAAAAAAATATTGGTCCTATTTTGTGGTCGTGTGCAAATGTACAAATGTTTAGCCATGGGCGAATTTGGGGAATGTATGATTGATACAAGATATTGAAGGTTCTCTGTGTTTTGATTTACTTGAAATTATCTTTCAAATAAAATAGTACATCCAAAGTATATTTCTAACTGTCATTAATGAATAGAAAAGCACGATGTGATGACCTCGCGCAGGAAATTTGGAAGTTTTCATTGACATTCCTTAGAAAGGTTACACTAGTTTCTATTACACAACTGGGAGAATACTGCATACAGCTTCATAAAATAGTGCAATGTGTCACGAACGAAATTGCCATACAGGAAGAGACAAGTAATAGGGTCATGATTCCTACATCATATCCCTTCGTTAGCAAAGAAACTAAGCCTTTCAACTGGGAATCCTTAACAAACTCATGATTAGAGTGTGTGGCACAACATTTCGCACAGCATTTCCCATTCATTGATATATTCATATCAACAATATCCTTCTAATTGTCCGAGCTAATATTATTGAGAGATGTTTCACAGTTACATTTATTTCTGAAGAGTCTTCCAATAGTCCAAACGGACTGTGTGAATACATTTATTTATGAAGAGTCTTCCAATAGTCCAAACGGACTGTGAATAAAACTTTTTATGAAGACTCTTCCAATAGTCCAAACGGACTGTGTGAATAAATTTTTTTTATGAAGAGTCTTCCAATAGTCCAAACGGACTGTGTGAATACATTTATTTATGAAGAGTCTTCCAATAGTCCAAACGGACTGTGTGAATAAATTTTTTTATGAAGAGTCTTCCAATAGTCCAAACGGACTGTGTGAATACATTTTTTTAAGAAGAGTCTTCCAATAGTCCAAACGGACTGTGTGAATATTTTTTTTATGAAGAGTCTTCCAATAGTCCAAACGGACTGTGCGAATACATTTGTTTTAAATTGCTTGAATTGAATGGCGGATAGTACAATTAACAACATGGTATCATCAGCTAAAGTGTACAATATGCAAAGAAAACAGTAAGAAATTAAATTACATATGCATGCAGATGCAGATCAATGCAGATGAAATAAGCAGGTTAATTCACAAGATATCTCGGTAGGGAGAAAGAGATATCTACATTATTAAGGGTAATAATATGAAGATAAAATCAGATGTTATGTAATTCAAATTCATGTTTATGTAATGGTCAGTGAAACAATTTTATAGACATCTGAATATACGATGATATTTATATGATTAAAGCTTTATAAATGTAAGTGGCTAAATTATTCAAAATTCTTGTATTCTGGGTATTGATAAGTTCTATAAATTGAAACATATTTGTTCTTTTTCTGAAATATTTCTCTATATATTTGGCTCTTAGATCTTTATGCAGTAAGCATTCAAGTACAAAACGATACTCATCTTCAAGGAGGTTAAAAATATAACAAAGTCTATCATGAATTGGTTTATACGGTCTCGCCCATCTACCAGCTGCAACTTCGAGTCTGTGGGAGAACACTCAAATTTAGCAATTGCATTTCTATATTTCAAAGAATAGATGCTCTCAAGGTACAATTTTCATCAAAAATTCGCAATATTTACTTAAAATAATGCTCGACTACTGTTCTTAAGACGATGCATCTAACTTTGGATAAAATAGTCCAATAGCCTTAATTTAAAACGATGTACAAATATGTCAGTGTTACCGACCGCTTGATTAACCCAAACTTCACAGAATCCTAATCTTGACAATACATGTTTAACTAAATATATCCAATTTACTTTATTGGGTAGAGCTTCTAAATCGTTCAACATAATTTGGTATATATATTTTATATATTTGTCCTCCTTAACGTCTAATATCTTAACCAATACTTCACAATGTAATAAAATCTATTTATCATTGTCGTACGCCCTAACTCCCCATAAATAAAATTATTTTGTGTTGTCTTCTTCACTCCTAATATCTTTTTGCCAAAATGTAAGTGCACTGTTTCAATGCATTTAGCAGGAATGAAACCCCAAACTTGGCAACAATAATTTAAGATAGGTTTTATCAGTCTGTTAAAAACATTCACGACATGGCTTGTTTTTAAGGTTGTACATTTATAAAGATATTTTTCAGATAAAAATATCCCTTTTTTAGCTTGCCCTGCCAATGTTGTCTGTGCTTCGGTAAAGGGACCACCAGACGTCATAACAAGTCCAAGATATGTAAACTTATTTACCATTTCTAGTTTTTCATTACAGTAAATAAATTCCATATTTCTAGGTAAATTACCACCTTTTCTAATTAAAACCTTTGTTTTTGACGTGTTAGCCACAAACTTCCACTTAGCACAATAATCTTTCAAATAATTTAGATCGGCCTGAAGGCCTTCGGGCGAACCTGAAAAAATGAAAATACCATCTGCGTATAAAAGAATAAAAAGGTGTAAGATGCCTATATATATATATATATATATATATATATATATATATATATATATATATATATATATATATATATATATATATATATATACCTTCTATATTATGTATAGCAAACTCTTCCCCCAAATCGAATACAAATATTTTATTTTTTAAAAAATGGTGATAAGCATTCACTCTGCCGAACACCAAAAATACAAGAAAATTCATCACTTAATATACTCATGACTTTACATTGCCGTACATGCTGTTTGATGTACAAATGTGGATAGAATGAAGATGAAGACGATGCGGATTCGGGGTTTTTTGCCTTAAGCAAAAATACGTTATTGTTTAGAAGTTGCATTATGTACCTTTTACTTCAACATACACACCAGTTATTTCTGAAGGCGCCGTATCAATCATTTATACATACATACATACATTATGGTGCAAATCTAAACAATTTAAATGCTTAGAACCAACTACATAAAACAATACTGATTGACATCTAATGGAAACAGCGAAAAATTAACTCTAATGAAAATAAATGGTCTTTCAAACTTGACTTTTGTTTGAATGTATTCATTAGAGGAAATAGATTGTGAACCAAAGAAAAATGTTATCTAAGTAAGATATTGAAAAACAAAGAAAAATATATTGCTTTTATTGAAGTATACGAAATTATAATATTTCGCTCAAAGCAACTTGAAGAAAAATAGGATGGAGATAAGAAGTCGAATGCGAGTAAATTAATCAATTATACTTATCAATCACATCGCTAATATTCCAACATAATCTTAAATGAAAGTGATGTTACCATAGACTCTTTTGGGTTGTTGTGGAAACAATTAAAGTTAATGAAGAGCTGAAGAAAAGAGCGTACGATACCGGCTAACTTGCCGTATACAGCTGTGCACATAGTACGCATATTGAGTATTCTCTCTCTCTCTCTCTCTCCCTCTCGTTTGTAGATAGATACAAATAGTGAAATAAAACGAAGATTCTTTGTTGCGTTTTAATACTTTCGAATTAAATTGCTCTGAGTATGAACAAAAACCAATTACCATGGCCTGACAAATTGTTGTATACCTTCCTCTCGTAGATGTAATGATTCCTCAATTTATGTAATTGTCGATGAACATGCAGTCTCTAGTGGAGGATTATGCCTGACATTTTTATTTACTGTCCTTTTGTGAAAGCCTAGCTGTGATCTCAAATCCCCAAGCAACCCACTCAGAGAAGTCAACAATGGCATATACAGTCTAACTAAAACTGCCACGATTCCTAACCGTGGTAATTTTTATATCCTGGTTTGGATTTAAAGATGTATCGTCCCGTCCAGTAGCATGTTTCCAAGAATCAATTATTTCTAAGGATGTTCTTTTCATGCATGCGTTAAAGCAAACTACTAGTTCTATAATTTCATAATTTTGCACGATTTTGCCGTATTTGGTTATTGATTATTCACTCGCGAAGGTCGGCACACTGTAGATTTAGTTCAGAAATCAAGTACTATCCTCAGCTTTACAAAGTCATATATATCTTACATGGCGAAAACTGAAATTTAATGGACACTTTTAAAAAAAAATATATCGGGGAATATTATACACAAATATAGAAGTCGTATCTTAGCAGAAAAGATTTGGAAGGTCTTTTGGGGGAATTATTTGCATCAACCATATTAAAATATTATCAACAAAATATATTTACTCTGAACATTGTTCTTAAATATATTAAGAAGTAATTTGCATTGTACAATATGGGGCTAATCTTTTTAGGAACTAGTGTAAGTCATACTATTGCTTGGCTGACTAAATTATATCAACGTTTAAATTGCATTAAAATTTATAAAAGTAACTCTCTAGATATAAATTCCCATGTATGCATGACGCTTTATGAAAAAATAAGCTTGTATACATTTTTCGCGGAAACACACGACACAATTTGCAACAGATGGTACAATATCCCACCTGAGGTCAGATTCCATATTTAGATAATATTTTTATCCATCTAATATATATAGTCATTACTTCACAGTTTTTATTTCACTACCTTGTTGTGTCTAACACTTATTTGCTTATTTGCACCGAAAAGCGTAATTCTACGGTAATAAAACAAGTCTAGAGATGCTATGAAAAAAGAGAATGTTGGATACATCCAGCTAGGTTAGATTGGAATCTCCAACGTCCACAAACTACAACTATCAACGCATTAAATCTCAATAGAGCTGTGAGGGCTTTGATTTGACTCACGTTGTTTGCAATATTCATCAAACGGTTTCTTTATCTAGTTTGCTGTTAGATACACATTCACTGTAAATAACAGTGATTCTCTTTCAGTGATCATCGCCGAAAAAATATTATTTTCGGACGTTATGTCTGCAGTTAACGAAATTTTATCTTTTGCAAACATCAGTACGCACTCTGAATCTACGAAAAAATGCAAGTAGCTACTTTCAAAAAGAAATTGGAAAGTAATTAAATTTGTTTATGTCCACAGAAACTCATTAATAGAAGAAAAACATGCCGATGAATGTGTTACTTTCATGAGAAACTTGAAAATAAAGAATTGCTAGAGATAAGGTTGTGTCGGTTGAAAACAGATGATGATAGATTATTTTGTTAAGGCAGACAAAAAGTATTGCTTAATTGTTTTCTAATATGCTTTCTTACGAAAAAAGAAAAAAAAAAACCCAGTAAGAATATATACAGAAACGATTCGACATTTCATCATACGCACGAGAGATTTCAGAGACACTCAGCTAAAAATTGTAAGTATACACCTTTTATCCTATTGTAGATGTCTAGAACATTTTTTCCAACACTCTAGGGTATACCAATTATTCCTTTGCAAAGTGAAACATAGAAAACGATAAAGTTTCATATGCATATTAAGATCATTTCCTACATCACGCTTTGTTACATACGATTATATAGTAAAGTGAAGTTCCTCATTTATTTTCTACTGTATCTGAGAAACAAACCAGATATTTCAACTTTACCATCTCGAATGATTCCGCATTTCCTATTTGTTTAGATAGATATGTGTTCTTATAAAGCTGACATCCATATCAAACAATATTGTTTTGTTCTAAAGCTGACATCGATATCAAACAATATTGTTTTAACTGATTAAGTGTAATATCTTCTTTAGGAAACGAGCCACGTGGATAATAGGAAGTACTGACATCTAGAATGGGAAGGTTTATTTGTGTTTAAATATATGTATAACATTTTCCTATTCTTAGGCATGGAGATTTTTAACGGATTTTGTTTATTCATTCATTTTCTTTATTTCTATTATATTTTTAGATACATAACTACGATGAACATGACATTAAATTGATTTAATCAAACCTTTTCACAGAGATAGGTCCAATGATTAATTTTGGTCATTATAAATTAGTAGATTTATGGATACCAAGCGAAAAGGCTCCATGATTAATAACCATAAATCAAAAAATAATAAGGACATTCTGAGGTGGTACGCAAAAGTGAATGGAGAATGCGAACCTTGAGCTCGTCTGTCAGTTAGCTTCGTACAAACACTAATGCACTTTCCATGTTGCCGGAATTCTGTTTTGTCTCCTCCAAAAGATGTAGTATCAAAGCATTATTGTAAAAAGATATTGTCCAGATTCAGATTCAAACATTTTATTGCTTTCTGTACAAAATGGCAATGGGATTGAACCATAAGTTTTCACCACAATATCTACGGTCATCTCCCTTACAATCATTATGTATACATATCACTAAGAGTGAACATAAATTCTAAATATTACAATAATAACAGTAACACCTAGTGCATGTAGTTCGGTGATTTAAAAAAGAAAGATACGAGAGAGAGAGAGAGAGAGAGAGAGAGAGAGAGAGAGAGAGAGAGAGAGAGAGAGAGTAGGTTCTGGTAAATAAATGGGAGCCATATTATTTATATGAAACGCAGATTTTTCGATGATTTTTTCCAGGATTCCAGACACTTGCAACCAATTGTAGTTAAGTTGTACTTTTTCTGGTTTTCCAACATCATACGTGGTGAGATTATTCCAAACTTCACCTGCATATTCCAAAGTACAACGAGTACAAACTATACAACTTCGAGTTAGACTTGGCCTTGAAAGTGAGTATTTAAGTTTCCTAAATAATGCCAATTGATTATTGACTGATTTTACCATTCTATTCACATTATCAGTCTACTTACCTTAAAATATATCACAATATATTCATCACATCATCTCTCTATTGTCAGCAACTGTACAACTTTTATGATACATTCATAACAAATGATAAACAGTAGAGTGACCGGGAAGAAAGCAAGATTAGACGTTTGGAATGCAAATTGTTTCAAAAGAACGAGTTAAATGTTTTACCAGGAACGCTGAGGAGTGATATGGGTCCATAGTTTGACGGATCTGAATTATCTCCATTCTTGAAGATATGTATTATAGTAGCCATACTCAAAGATGAAGGGAACGTAATCGTAACCAAAGACAATAATCATAATGGATATGCAATCTTATTTGCAATATTTATAAGCATTTGTGATTTACAAGGGAATGGCAAGGTGCCTTGTGAATGTTTAATGAATTAATCATGTCAGGTTCCCTAACAATGTCTACTAAACCACAGAGCACAATCATAGCATGTACATGTGATCTCGGTTGCAAATGGCAGTAGATTAGCACTGAAATCACACATTCGGGTCACTGGCAAGCGCGACTCAATAGCACTTTCAAGTGAATTCTGAAATGGTGTTTAATATAAATTACATGCATTTGGAGGTCTACAACAAACACACAAAAGAAATGTTAAGGAGGTTAGTTTGATCTTAAACCAAATGCTTTCGAAATTATTCATCTAAAAATGTGCTTGTGAGAAGCTTCAGCTTGAATAAACTGCAATTCTGCTACCAGTCTTGTTCCTATTCCACCTATAAGGTCTATTAAATTCAGTAATGATATTGTTAATTGGAATCCAACAAACACCAAACAATGTCAAAGCTTCTTTTATACTTTTACATCTTCCACACAGTTTTGAGGCCGTATAACATTGTCCTATGCACACAGAAATACTTATATTTAAATATTTTCAGTACCCCCCCCCCGCAAACAATTTAAAAAAAAAAAAAAGCAAAATACCCATGTCAATGTACACTGCACAATATAGTGTGCAACTTGTTTAAACGAATGCAGCCTTAGAGACAAATTACATTCCAGATGAAATTGAAGTATATCTTTAGGTATAACTTAAAACACCTTGGGCCTGGATTGTGCAGTGAAAAAACACTCTTTCTGCACCTGTGTAACTGGTTCCTAAAAGTGCCAGTACAAGTAATCGCTGTCATAATATATATATATATATATATATATATATATATATATATATATATATATATATATATATATATATATATATAGATAGATAGATAGATAGATAGATAGATAGATAGACACAAACATTGATAATAGCACAAATTCAAAACAGTTTCCAAACATTTCGAGCTAAACAAGCTCTTCGTCAGGAGAAGAAGCATTTTACATCCAAAGAACAAACACTAAACACAAAAGCCAAGAGAAATTCTTGACTTCTACATCAAAGAAGGGATTATCGTGTCAATCACGCAGAGAACCAAAGTGTTTTGACCTAATTCCAGGCTAGGAACTTAGGACTGATACTATGCGTGGCGACAAATCAACGCCATCTACAAAATTTAAAATAGAAATTATATCCCGGTAAAGTTATGCCTGGAGGTACTAAGGAAGTATATCAAGAGCAGCGGGATAATGGACAAGAGTTCAAATAATAATAATAATAATAATACATGTAAAGAGTTACGGAAGATTTAATTCGGTAAATATTATCGCAAACATTACGTACGTCTGATAAACTGATGCCTAGCTGTAGCTTTGATAAGACTGCATGAGGGAAGGTCAGACTTTTTCATTTAGGCCGAACTCGCATGAGTTTTCAATTGAAGTATCCAATATCGTTTCTTATGTGTGCGTTCTATATCGGTCCACCCCAGGTTAGAATCAATCGGTAGCACCTCGAGGGACTCGACTGAATGCCCAGTCGAGTTGTAGTGGTTGGCAAGTTTCGCATTGATTTTGTTGCGGATGTGGCTCTTAATGTTATTCATTCGTGTTCTGAAATCAACGGTTTCGCCAACATATTGAGTGGCACAGATCTTCTATGTTAGAAGATAGATTACCTTTTTGGTTCGACGTCCTAACTTCTCCTTGATAGTGAAGCTAACTCATGTCATTGAACTTCTGAACGATTTGGTCTCGGGCATATGTTTGCAAATTAGGCAACGCTTGTCTTTGCAGCAATATGTGAAGGATTCTGTGGTCTTGTTTGAAGTTACCTTGGCACGTACCAGAAGGTCCTTCAGATTTTTAGGTCTACGGTACACAACCATAAGGAATTCTTGAAATATGCCCTTCAGACGTTCGGAGAATTCAATTTTGTGTCAATGCTTTCGAATGATGTGTTGTAAATTTCGGGATGTAACGTAACGTAACCATGAAGGGGGCGCGTTTGTTGGTTTTCTTGGTTTTATATTTAAGAAGGGCACCTCCATCAAGAAGTCTAGTTTTGTTAATAGCCTCCTCGATGTAGCTATTTCTGTATTCTCTCCTTCTAAGGTGCCCTTTGAGTTCTGTGTGGCTTTTTGCAAAGGTAGCCGAATTAGAGCATATGCGTTTGGTCAGAACGCACACGCCGTAAGGAATACTTTTTATTACGTGCTGGGGGGGGGGGGGGGGAGATGGTTGAGAGTAGATACTGGTGAGAGTCAATTGGTTTAGAATATAGGTCAGTTTCTATGTTCCCCTCCAGGATGGTAGATTGAATATCCAAAAAGATGTTGGATCTGTTTGATGACTCTGACGTAAATTTAATTGTAGGATGGAAGTTAGTGGCGAATTCAAGAACTATTTTGAAACTATCGCCCATTTCGATCCATTGTGATTGTATGTCGTTAATAAATCTGCACCAGCTTAGAAGTCTATAGGATGCTTCGCTGAGGAGCTTTTGCTCGAGTCTTCCGATACGAAGGTGCCATTTTAGTGCCCATTGCAGTTCCAATAATTTGTAGGAAGTGTTGGTTGTTCAATACAACATTGTTAAACTCAAGAACATGTGTTCAGAGCTTAACTATATAGTATGTAGGTGTGGAAGGATCAGGTCCACCATCCTATGCTTCCTTGCAGGCTGTGATACCTTCCTCGTGTAGGATGTTGGTGTATAAGGAACATACGTCCATAGTTACGAGGAGAGTGTTATCTGGAGGGTTAGTTTTCGGTGTTTTGTGAGATAGTCCGTGTTTTCTTGGGTATATGAAGGCAGTGTTTCCACGAATAATATAATGATAATGAACGAATTCAGACATTTTTTTTTAGGTGAGATGGTTGTTTTCAAAAATGATTGGCCTCCACGGGTTCCGTTCTTTGTCTATTTTAGGGAGTAAATAAAATCACTCTGGTTTGGGGTCACTTGTAGGAGGTAAGTCAATCTTTGTCATCAATGTGACATGCGGTATGCATATCTTTTAATGTCTGACACACGATTTCAGTTGGCTGCATATCTTTTAATGTCTGACACACGATTTCAGTTGGCTGCATGTCTTTTAATGTCTGACACACGATTTCAGTGGGCTGCATGTCTTTTAATGTCTGACACACGATTTCAGTGGTATGCATGTCTTTTAATGTCTGACACGATTTCATCGTATTCAGCTGTTGGGTCATGACTGAATTTCTTTTAAAATCTCTCGTCTGAAAGTTGTCTATTCCCCTCAGCGATGTAGTCAGACGTATTCATGACAACAACGCAGGATCCCTTGTCTGCTGGCTTGATAACAATAACTTCTGTCTTGCGCAGACTTTTCAGTGACTTGACTGACGTTCCTGTCGGGTTAAATTGACCTTTTTGGTATAGCTCTGTTCGTGCAAATTAATGTAATTTCCCACCGCAGAAAAAAAAATGTGTATATATATATATATATATATATATATATATATATATATATATATATATATATATATATATATATATATGTGTGTGTGTGTGTGTGTGTGTGTGTGTGTCTGTGTGTGTGTGTACAGGCAGTAAGCATAATCATTTTAGGAAATGGATACAATTGTCACAGATTAAATCGTTGAGTATTCCAGATAAACATTTACCCTTGCACTAGAATTATATGCATTGAATTGCTGTCAGAATATCTTGTATGTGTAAGTATGTGCATTGGCAAAGACATGCTGCATGTTTTCGACGGAGACACAAATTTTGATCATATTCCCAGCTCAGATATAAACAACACTTTAACAATACTAAAATTCGAATGTTTCATATTATGCACATAAGTCAGAACTCTATCTTCGTTAGTATATCCGTGTATATTTCTGAGACGGAAAACCGAAATTTACTGTAATCTCGAGAAAGATGAACGACTGTATGCACGTAATTAATATTCTGGGTGTTGACTCAATGTTCTATGGATGACGGGGGTAGCAGAAGAAGAACAAGAAGAAAAGGAAGAAGAAAAAGATGGAGAGGAAAAAAAGAAAAAGAACATAGAAGAAAGGCAGACATACAGACAGAAAGAAAGAGATCCAAAGTTCTTTATCAAGAAACGATGCAAAATATCACAGACAAAACTCTAGCTTGCAACAACAAATATGTTTCTAAAATTCAATTATTGTGTCCTCTTGGATGCATTATGTTCGGCTTTGTGGCGTATCTTTTCTATCCATTATTATGGCGACAAGATCAACCTGTTAACGGAATTCGAAGGCGAGATCCGCAACGAGATTAGATCTTATTTGGCTGCGATTTTGGTCAATGTTTCATTGATATTATTTCCAAGTTTGAAGACGATGAGTAGGACGATTCATTGTGTTTCTTCTATTATGTTGTATTTATAGCTGAGTTGTGACATACTCCTGAATCAATAATCGATAATACAATGAATTGGTCACTCTTTTGGCATAAGGCACCAAACAAAATTAAATCCATTCAAGTAAAAAGTTCTGACTCTTGGTATGACTGTAAATGTCAGCCAAGAGTTTGATAGCCGATAATGGAAGAGCAATACGTGCATGATACGATCTTGAAATAACACATGTCATAGCGATTCTTGAGTGAACTAATCGCAAACAAATTTGGCAAATTATGTGAAAGAGATAAGTTTCAACTTAAAACTAAAATCGATTTTGTTTCTATTGCAGCCTGAGAAAAGGATAAAGAAAGAAAGAAACGTAAAAAGGTATATCAATGTTAGTATATCTATGTATCTATCTATATTTTAACATCTTCAGTTTTAGTAAATATACTGCATGATGTCGTTCTTCTTCATTTAGAATATGCAACAGTACTGTTTTTGAATTTGTCATGCTGGCATGGAATAAAAAGCTACGCTGCATCGGTTAAATAAAGTGTCAGAAGTATATGAACTTAGGGTTTGCTGCAAAATTTTACTGTAAACAAACAAATAGGAAAATTTTAAGAAAATAGGAAACATAAAATAGTATCTCGCCAAGTACTAATGCAAACAATTCTCAGACAGATACGACTTATATATTTCAAATACAAAAGAGATTTCAAAAGTATTTTTTAATTTTTTTTATCAAGAATCGGCTAATGACATAATAATATGAAACGCTGAAATAGGAATTAGAATAACAACAAAAAACAAGGACATGGCTTGTATTTGGTACACTTTGAGGAATGGCAAAGACAGTACACTACCTGGAAGAGATTACTGTGATTTTATTAGCCATTTCGTCAAATATTATTTTAACCCAAGACATTATAATCTAAACCAAATAAGTACGTATAAGGAGGACAGTAAGTATTTGTTTGCCTTCTAAAGGTCTGAGTTTACATATATATATATATATATATATATATATATATATATATATATATATATATATATATATATATGATATGTAGTAAAAGAGACGCATTAAGAAAATCAACATTTAATTAAGTTTTGCACCAATTAGTCGCTATTGACTAATTCATGTATTGACATACACAACAGTCTTCATCACATATATCAATCCATAATGGCTTCCAATTCGTATTGGATTTAATAGCTATTTCATACAATGACAATTCAATACTTGCATCCTGAGACAAACGTGATTTTATTTGGCCTTTTATTTGATGACTAAGCTGTATCCGATGTCGGTAAGTCCGTTGTAAAGGTAGTGCATGCATTGGCTGATATCCATTCCAAGAAATAGGCGGATAACATTTTGGAAAAGTCTGTCTAAATGAATTGTGCATACAGTTTTGTAATGCATGCTATTAGTACAGACAGATCTGATGTTGGACATACATATATATATATATATATATATATATATATATATATATAATAGGACGTTGCTTGGGGATACATATTTTTTTCAATCTTTCACTGGAAGAGATTGTGCGAGATTAGAGGTTGCCGTTCTTATGGATCCATGACTGAAGCTCACTTATTTTTTCTGTGACAAATCCCAATTGGAGATTTACACTGATAAGTCATTAACGCGCCGTAAACATGATATTATATTTTCAATCTAGGACAAGATACGCTTAGTACATTCTGCCCTGAGTTTGTTCCCTAAGGGCAGAGAATTAATATAAGTATTCCGTGCAATGAAGCCATGTTCTGTACATTACCGATCCATTGCGCGAGATAGGCTTAAGTGGAATTAGAAATGAAATAAGGCCTGCAATTGCAACTGTAGTATTATGACAAAAGGTATATCATGAACTCATTCCCCTGCTTTAAAAGCTTTCACCGACGATATTGAGGTATTGAAATGTAACACGCTATCTACATTCTATCTGCATACAGTACCAAAGCATACACCTAAACGTTAATGGTCTTTCGTTCAGTGTTTTGATAACAGTAATAATATAAATGGTGGTTTTAGTGTTACAAGTATAGTTTATATACGACGGTAAAAAAAAAAACCTACTAATCATGACTTACATACAATGCTATTGTCATGTTTACCATTTTCGTTGAGAAAATTGTAATAATCCGGTTTATTATTTTATTTCAAGTCATATGGCAAATTATGACGCCTCAGTGGTCCAGGTTTCAGGCGGTATGATGTAGATGCCACTTCTGTTTAGACCAGTCTGTGACACAGTCTATTCGTGGGTCCTACAAAATTAATTTCACACTACTGAGCATGCAAGATGCATGTATCTATCATGAACCCATCGTGTATTGGCTTCGACATGGTCGGATTCCAAACTGATTTCTAATGAATAACAAGTAGTTATAAATGTAAGATATTAGTCGGGTTCTAAAACACTATATACCAAGAAAATGACAAAGGCAATGCCTTATGAATTTCTAATTAAATATATCAACCACTGTGAGACAAGCTGTTGGATGTGGTCCTTAAGACAGACCGCACACGAAAATATCTTATAATACAATCATATGTTTACTTATTCATATTCAATAAAGTTTTTGAAAAATACAAACATAGGTTTATTTCCGCAGCTCCAAAAGACTTCAAACTGACGAAATATGTTGTCATATTTGTTTCCGATTTTTTCCTAGCTCGTGGATTAATTCAGACAGAAATGGGGTAGCTCACTTGTTTCCTATTATGAACGCTACTCATTGATATTTCATTTATTATATATTTTGTTTAAATAGTTAAAAGGATACTATTTATGATTGTAAATCAAACTGATTTAGAATCAGGTCAGGCTGGTATCAATACAAGTTTCATGACTGACATGGATAAATAAAATTATAAGAACAATAAACAATTATTCTAATAACAAACAGTGTGGGATTGATATTTATTACACACCGTTTCGCGACCATGTGTAGTTTCGAAACCTGGTCCTAAAACGAACGTGCGTTTTTTTTTTTTTTAACCTAGCCGTTTGACATTCACTTTAGCAGGTCCCGAAATGGCACAGCGACTTTTCCTTACGTTACCTGGTTCACATAAGGCGAAATTACGTATAATTGCAAAAATGGTGATGTCTGAATTTGTAGTAATTTTTGTAACTGTTAAATAACAACTCCTGGACATAGTAAAGATTTTTTTTCCAAAGCAACAGCATTTTTATATACAATGTATATTGCATTTTTAACATATTTGAAAATCATAACATCAACTAAAATTGGGTCAACAATAAGTTCAATGTTAAGAATTATTGACAAAACTGATGAGTAACAGAAAAATGGTTGAAGGTATCCTTCAAAACACAACGTTAAGAAGAATGTTTTCTTTTAAATTGTGGACATTAAGATTTAAAAAGATGAAAGAAAGCGCAAGATTGTGGGCCATAGAATAAGTAGGTTTACATAGGTTCATGTCTTGACGTATAACATGTGATTAATTGGTTTTCAATGATACGTGTTCGCTATAGTGATCTTTATATTTTGCCTTACGGTCAAATAATATATAGTTGAATCGAACGTTAACACAGACATTAGAATAAACCCTTAGATTATATAAAATTAAAAAAAATAACTTCATTTCAAAATTCAGGGACTATTGTACTCTACTTAACAACATTGATTAAGGAAAAAGGGACTGAATACCTCCCAGAAACAAACAAACAATTATCTTTCTTTTTAGACGCCTAAAATAGCTTGGTACAACATACAATTATTTTGCGGTGATCTGAGGATTAAAACAGCCGTGTAACAGATAAGGTGCTGCGGTAGCTCACACGGTAGCAACAGTAATATAATCATATATAATGGAGTGTTTGAAACGTTTTTGAGGAGATGGCTCAACAACAATTATATTTTTTATTTATTTTTTAAATATCTGTAAACTAGAATAAATTACACTGATTTTTCAATAGGTTCGGCACAGTGATTTTTGTTTTATAGAAAATTGATTAAAATAAAACGAAATTTGCCATAAGGTATCTTTAAGTTTCTTCTGCGTTATTCATTTCTCTAAACTCCCCACTGGGCATCTGAACTTAATGAACTTATAGCCATTAACATTGTCATCATTCTGACAATTATTGCAATTTGGTTATCAAGAGATTTTGTTTTAGGATACGAGAATTCATAATTCCTATCAAATCAATCATCACTTGTGCAATGTTTTCATAATAACAAGCACCAACGTTATGTTTTCCTCTTCCGGGTTCTAACGTAAAATGTGTATAACATTGTTACATGCATGTACACTAATATAATAAATGTGGTACGTTTAAATAAAGGTAAGTATACTAACTGCAAAGAATAAAAACAAGAGATCAAGTAACCAATCAGAGTTGTTTTTTCACTCATACTTTTTCTACGCGATAGGAAATAGTTAGGGTATAGCATTATATCCTTCCTTCGTAAGTTACGAACATTCCGTTTATCTTTCAAAGTTTAGTGTAATGACAATTATAGAATTGTGACGGTCGTACCAGCCATTAAAAATAAAGCTGTTTATTGAGTCAGCACATAGAAAAGGCATATCTGCGGTATATATTTAGTTTGTTAGATGTACTTCTTTCGGGTCTGGAAAGGAAATATATATCTTGATTGTTTTGAGCATTTCGATAAAACGAAGACAGTTTAATACACTTCAATTCCTCATCTTCGCAAGCGGCTATTGATGAGATTCTAACGATTGGTGCTAGCGAAATAAATATCTTAAAGTGATCGAAGTGCGAACATAATCTCTGACCTGAACTCAAATAAAAACGTTCATAGACTGTATTTTATTTTAGATAAAAAAAATAGTACCAAATTAATATATTTTGCTCTTTCCGTTCTTGAAGAATATACTTCAGATCTTACTGTACGAATATACAGCAGTTCTATTGTCTTTAACATTGTACTTTGTATCCAAGGTAACAGTATTCTTCAGTTGTTTTACTTTTGTCAACATGAAATACGTCGTCCAAGTTACAATTACTCGAAATGAAAGGTCCCGAGGAGCTCAATGGATGCATTTATATGTATACCGGGATACTTCAGGCTGACGTCTTCACTCAACATAATTCCACTTAAAACCAGGATTATATTATAAACACCACTCTTTATAATCTGCAGAAAATCATGCTCCAAGAAGAAATTTAGTCTTTTAAAACTTTTAAATGGTTGATAACGACACCGCAAACTAATCATATTAGTGCCATAATTTTACTAAGTTTACAAGCTACCAAATCATGACTCTGCCGGCACCATACAATCCGTTATATATGCACTTGTGTGATGTAGAGAAATTTCACCCGGGTGTCAGAATTTGTGGGCAGAAACGATGCTTCACCGAGTTCCTGCCCAAAAATTCTGAATTAGAGAGTGATATTTCCCACCCTACACAAGGGATATCATGAATTAATTTTTCTCTCATTTCGAACCAAAAAAGAGCGGAGAAAAAGACGACGGACCATTCTTTTGGCTGTAGGTGTAGAACTTTTTAAAAACATTTTTACGTCATAGATACATCATAAAACGTTTAGTTTAAAATATATATATATATATATATATATATATATATATATATATATATATATATATATATATATATATATATATATATATATGGTTTAACAAGGATTACATTTATACGGGCAAAATTTGACTTAATATTAAAACCGCTAGAAATATTTTCTGAAATTCGTGACGTCATAAACATAAGGACGTCATATTTATTGTCACTTAGCGCACACCTGTTGAATAGTCGTTTCTGACATTTCTATATGTATATGACCGTGTTTTCCAGTGTACAACACCGGTGTAGAATATCTTTCATTATGTGGCTTTTATTTTTCATCACATGACTTTCTACTAGGAGCATAGTGCACAAAAACTGGAGAAAATGTCCCGACTTCCATCATCGCTTGACCATTCTTTCATAAAAATCAAGATAAACATTAATTACTTCACGTTTACGTCATAAAACGAATAGCATTTGAAGTTTGTGACCCGCAAACATGACGTTGTGCCCTGATCGACCTAGCTACATGAACAGTTTCTCATAGTCAAATCGAACATTAAGTGTTGTAATTGCTATGTTTTTTTTAAAAATTCATATACTCATTATTATTTATTAAAGAAATATCAATTCTTGATCAAGGTTGAATTGAGGAATATGTCATTATATTTTGTCTGTCTCATTTAATCTTATGGATAATAGTGGACTTTTTTTACCTGTTCACATTTGTATCATTGCGCAAGCTTTCTTCAATACACGATTCGGATGATGTGTATTACCATTAGCTTAGCCGTCTCAACCACGGTTCATATGAATGCTGATATGGGTTCAAACATAATTTAAAGTTTACACTGCATTTATTTTTCAACAATTGTGAGTTCGACCCTCATTTTTCGTTTAGGAATGTGAGAAAAATAACCCTTCTTTATGCATTGGTGTGGACCAGGAAAGATTTTAATAATCCCATATGGCCTTCTTGCACGGGTAAACTGTGTCACACGTATATTGAACTGAGAGTAAAGCACGCATGACATACGTCGGATTGTAATTGATGATTAAGGTACACATCAATTAAGATAAACTAAATAAGTGACGTTGCTTATTATTCCTGGTGTTGTTTTTCAATGATTTAATTCATTTCTATTTTTCAATTTTGATTTCATCCTGGAAGCGGTACGAAATTGTCTAGATATGTACATAAGCACATGTAATGCTAAACTCTGTTGATTTATATTAATTCTTTAATTTGTATACATGAATTTACAAATGCCCTCAAGGACTGTATTAACGGCAACTAATATCTTTATGTCTACATCCTTGTCTCATTGACTAATATGAGAATAAATCGGAAGACTTCCTATCCCACTATCTGGTTTGATATATATTATTACTAATCCCAATCTTCTTATATTTGCTTAGATTTGCTTATAAACGCCAAAGGTATTAATATAAGTCAGCATTTTCAGTCAGTTTAATTTTTCCCTTGAGTTAACGGGAAGATTTATTTCTGCTTGAAATCGCAATTACAAATATGACAAGCATGATGCTCTACATTTACAAATATGACAAGAATGAGGATGTACAATTACAAATATGACAAGAATGAGGAGCTACAATTACAAATATTACAAGAATGAGGATCTACATTTACAAATATGACAAGTATGAGGATCTACATTTAATAATATGACAAGAATAGGGATGTACAATTACAAATATGACAAGAATGAGGAGCTACAATTACAAATATGACAAGAATGAGGATGTACAATTACAAATATGACAAGAATGAGGATGTGCAATTACAAATATGACAAGAATGAGGAGCTACAATTACAAATATGACAGGAATGAGGATGTACAATTACAAATATGACAAGAATGAGGAGCTATAATTACAAATATGATAAGAATGAGGATGTACAATTACAAATATGATAAGAATGAGGATGTACAATTACAAATATGACAAGAATGAGGATGTACAATTACAAATATGACAAGAATGAGGATGTACAATTACAAATATGACAAGAATGAGAACGCACAATTACAAATATGACAAGAATGAGGATGCACAAGTTCTAACTAATATAGCAGTATCAGAGCGTTCAGAGTGTAAGTGTGTATATGTATCTCTGTATGTATATATGTGTGTGTCTGTGTGTATGTATCTCTGTCTGTATATATGTGTGTGTATGTATCTCTGTATGTATATATGTGTGTGTCTATGTGTGTATGTATCTCTGTATGTATGTATGTATATATATATATATATATATATATATATATATATATATATATACATGTGTGTGTGTGTGTGTGTGTATTTTGGTGCAGGTGTATTTTATGAAATTGTCAAGTTGTGTGTATTGAAGTGAGTTAAATGTGGGTAGATAATCGTGAGTTGTTATGTATATCCTCTACTCAAGAAAGGAAATGTTCGTTATTTTTAGTTTGTATTAAGTGCGTTCAAAAATATAAAACATTCGAGAAAAATATTCCGGTAAAAGCGTCCGATTATGAGAACTGCATCTATTTAGGCTTTTAGCTAGCAAAGATTGGTAAATAATTTCATTTAAACCTTCCTCTGTTACTTCATCTGTCAACTATACTTTCAACATATATAGCTTTTGGTCAATAATTAGAGAAATGTGTTGCATTATTGTACAGACATTTTCAAAGAAAAGCGATTGAAACACACTTCATCAAGACACAAAGAAACAAAACACATATTACCTTTCTCTTACAACATAAATCACTGGAAGCTGTTGAATACACCTGCTGTTTTTTCAATAAATTTAATTGTGCATGGGCATGCCCAATTAAGTAGTATAATTTTAACAAGCTTCTCCGTCAACATATATTTTGTTTGTATTTATCTCTAAATTACTTGTAAATGAATGCCGGGAGAAGAATAAACAAATATATATTTGTCATGATGGAAACCAAACACTTGCTTAACTGTCTGCAACGGCTGTATATCTGTTAAAGACGGACTTCATATTTTGTAGATTGTTTTCTTCCTAAGGATTAAAAAAGAGTGAGAGACATAGAGAGAGAAAAAGAGAAGAACAAAACCCACAAATGGACAGAGAGACACATTGAGAGTAAAGCATTGCTTTTATGATAAAATGCAGAAAATTACCAAAGTCAAAGTGCGTGGTCCATAAAGAGATCATCAATTATTTTAGTCATAACACAAGTTCTTGACTTCACTTAAATTAAATACGTGTAGGCAGACATTTGCTGTGGGACGTTTTTATTGATCGACCGCTGTCTTACCAAATCAGAGTTATCTCAATCTAAAATTGCAATATAAAACACTTGCGGAAACAAAATCAGATTTTTCCTTTTATACGAGCCTGGTACATCATTTGATGATTTCAGTGTAGTGAGGACACATTAGAAAAAGTTCATCTCAATATAGGCTGGCACACTTTTGTTTTTTACAAGATTGTGCTAAACTAGGAGATTGGAATCTTATGGATTCCGTATTAACATCTACTCATTTTCACTATGGCAAATTATGTTGGAGATACAGTCTGGGAAGTTATCATGAGGCTTAAGCATAATACGAGAGTGTCATTCCGTGATAAGAATCATTGAGAATATTCTCCATAGACAGTTGTTATCCCAGACAATTGAGGACTAATATCAGATTACAGTGTAAAGTAACCATAGTCTATGTCTATGCAATCCACACCATGATATCAATTCAGAGAAGATTGGTTGAAAAGTAGAAGAAAATAAGATAAATAGTTAGGAGACAAAGTAATTTGACAAAATGAGTTCTTAAGATATAACTCTCTTGTTCGGTATAAATCAATATGTGTTAGTAAGAATATGCTGGATTTAAATTTAAGTTCACTCGTTTAGTACATTTTACTTTCTTATCAAAGGATATACGTAAAGAAAACAATCCTTTACTTCATGAGTTAATTTTGTAAATGGTGCATATTAGGATTTTTCATAACATAATTGAGTTTTAAAGAGTATTTGTTTCAATGTTGCTATGTTCATACAACTGTCAAATAAAACAATGGTACTCCCGTGGTATACAAGTTTTTTATATCCTTTATTGAGATGAAGGTACGCATATTGTTTTGTCGTGTGAGTGCGGCTTTTTTGGTTGTTTGTTTGTTTGTTTGTTTGTTTGTTTGTTTGTATTTTTTTTTTCATCGCTCATGACAACAAATTTCACGACCATACTTCAGCTTCACATAACGGGCCGAAGATATCAAACTGAGAATACACAATTCCTAGATTTAAAATAAAAAATTACCTTTATTATTATACGTATGTCTGGAATCCAATAACGCACAGAAATGGTAATGTTCTACCAATAATGTAAGCTTCAAGTGGACAGTGCGTAATGTAATGTATCACATTTTATACATTTATGAAATGGACACGTTTAGATGGACAAGCGAATATATTGAGGACATGACATGTCACTTTGTCAAATGTGTATCGTATTTATTAAGGAATATACTGTCTATCTTGATTTACATTGCTCACTCTTTGATATGTCTACACATAGTGAAGACCTGTCAGAACCTGAGGAGAACCCCCCCCCCCACACACACACACAAAAATCATTATAATGAAAACTATATATTACAAAATGTAGAACAATCTTTCCTGTGTGAACGGATAAAGTGAAACAAATAAACAATGTAAACGTCGCGGAACAGTGTTGCAATATCACCGACAGGATGCATATAGATTGAAAATCTATTGGTCCTGATCCCTGCTAAATGCAAGTGATATCGATTTCATGATCAAACTTTTTTAATCGAGCTGGATTGGGGACAGCGAGCTAATTCATATTTTTTCTTTTTTTACATTAATCGACTATGTTGACACGCGGTTGACTAGTGAACGAAACTCTACTACTGCGCCTATTACTTGCAGCAAATATTCGTTTTACCGGCTTCGCTAATGAGTCGCCGATACAACGGATATATCTGACAGTAATCTAAGATCTCAGTTTACTAATCCGAGATCTCGAAGTAGTAAATCGAGATCTTGGATTAGTTAATAGAGATCTCGGATCAGTAAGACGAGATCTTGGATGAGGAAACCTAGATATCGGATTTATAAAAAACAAAATGTGAAGTGTGTCCCTTGAGGGCTTCCGTATGATAGTGCACGGAATGTATTGGCTAGTAATGAAGCAAATAATTCAAGGCAATCGAAGTGTTCTTTTTTCTGACATTAAGAATTCCATAGTATGTTTGTACTGACATCCATTCGTTTCGTTAGGCATGCCAAATGAAACAATACGATATAGATACATTTACCATGGAACATAGTATTCTGGGTGAACTTTTAATGTCTTCATAGGCAAAAAAAAAAAAATATATATTATATCAATGAGGTCAATTTAGTAGAAACTTTTTCACTGCTGTTTCCCGTAATTTAATTTGGTCAATTACTGAAAATAATTCACTAGTGAATAACGGAGCACATCCGGGCTATCATAGCACCGAACGTTCTGTCTGGATACACTCAGATTGTGTACCGTCATTATTAGCGTATAAGTCGATGCCAACTGCAAACTGCATAGACCCAGATCTGCCGTCTCATAATGCGCCAGCAGACCTGGGCCTATGCAGTTTGTAAGGACTAATCAGTAGAACAAACAACATAGACCCTGATCTGCTGATGCTTATTTAAGAACGTCATCTACATCAGTAGTAAATAAAATTCGTAAGACGCCACAACGCGTCCACTTTGACATCTCATCCAATATGACATAATCGTTCCTTTCTATTATATTGTCACGGTAACGCAATGTATTAAATCCGCTATACACTGAAACCGTGTACACAACTCTTGTTGTTCAGCTATGGAAGAGAGACGTGCGAATTATTTTTTTCTCAACATATATAACAAACAGAATTATGCTTGTTAGTACAGGGATTATGACACTCGTATCTAAAATCAATGAACTCACTCGTTCGCTGCATTCATTCGGGACTATGCAAACGTCCTTTACCCATTATGTATTAGTTCTTCGGGACTAGGGAATATCAGCTCAAGTGGAAAACTGGGCACCTAAAAAATGTTGTCGATATAATAGAAAGACGCTTTCGTTGATTTCAGCTGACAAAAATGTATTGATACTATCTGAAGTATCATGGGCAAAATAATGTAAAATCTCAATTTGACAAATATTATTTAGAATTTTTGTGAAACCGGGACTGGTCCATTCACTTATCTAAACTGAATGGACCTTTTTCTTTCTTTCTAAAGACAAGTACTTCTTTAAATAATCAGCAACCTAAAACGTAAGGTTTATTTCAGAGGTGATTCACTAACACGTGAAATTTGATTATTGACAGACATAAGCTGGATATCGACACTCGCTGTGCGATATCTCAATTAATAAACCTTAGTAGACGGCTTATGCATGAATTATATATGGGTATTTTACGTGCTTAGCGTGGGTGTAGATAACACAATCTCAGTCAGTTACAGCTCTCAGCTTGAGGAATCTACAAGCTGAGTAAATGCACGACCATACAGTAAAATATAAAAGTATCATATTAATTAGATAGTCGTAATGTTCTCTCCCCATGATTTAATCAACGACTGTTAAAATGAAATGTTATCTATCACATTCTAAAAGGGCCATGCTGTTTCATGATAGAGTAAGAAGGATTGATCGTTCTAAATATGCATAATCTTTACCTCTGTGAAACTTTGTACGTTTTCATTTTATTTAATTAGTTATACATTGTTATACCTGAGAAACGGGTCTTAATGTAGCCTAAACAGCCTTATCCGTTGCTCAGGTATAAAAATGTATAATTAATAAAATGAAATCAAAACGTACAAAGTATCACAGAAGTATATTCTCTGTAAAAATAGATGCCTTAAGAAATCTTTTGAAAGGTTTAAAATACTAAACATATTTCATTTACAATTAACCTTTGGTCATATTCTTTACTTAGTTACTGGGTTTCCACCTGAAGTTTAATATTCTACCTAGGCGTGAATTTGCGAATCTTAACTTATTTTACCAAAAAAGGTCATTTTCCATTTGATGAGAAATCTATGAGTGCTTTCGCCGGAGAGATTTGCTCTTATTTGAACAGTCTACCTTTCAGATGACTGTACAAAGGCGTCAGTTACCATAGCGCTTGAATACAAAATAATCCACTCACTTTTAATAATAAATTATGATGGACGAAACGTGCCTCATGTTTTGTGTGTATAATTCAAATAGTTTTGCCAATAACAGTTTCTTCAAACCATGTCTCCAAAAATGCAGTAGGTATATTTACATTCTCCCGTGTATAGTTCAAGGAACATTTTCGTGACATATCAAAGGAAAGACGGTTCATAGTACATAAATTCGACTACAATCAATCACTAGCATTCTTGCGGTACCGATATTTGTGGATTTCCTTCTTCTCTGGAAACAATAGTACCCCCCCCCCCAACACACACATACACACACACACCACCACCACCACCAATACCACCATCACCACTTCAATCCACAAATTTAAGTACCGACGAAGCCGTCATTTCACAGAACCACGAAAATTAATGCCCACGAAAATTAGTTAATTCACAGTATATAGAATCATGTCTGTACTTATTAAATAATATGTAATGGAATAAGATGCAGTACTGACTTTTAAAGTCTGATAAAGCCACGAGGTAAAACAAACAGTTTCATTTTTATCAGATAAAGAATTTTGATTATTTGACATTTATCTTGATAAAGATGGAAAATTTGTGACGACGTGATGGACCTAAAAAGTGTCGTCTGCAACTTGTACATAATTCTCAGATATCATCCATCAATGATAGAGAGAAAAAAATGTCATTATTTTCATCCAAATGCATGCAAATTCAAGTTGTTTCAGACGTCTTAAGTGCATGTTGTTATTTGTTCGCCTCTTATTTATCTAAAATATGGTCGCCGCTGATAACATAATCCAACCATTCCATAGGAAATATAAAATACGTTCATTAGTATCGATAATTTTGCTAGTTTACTATAAAAGTTTTAAATTCAACACATATTGCTTCTTTGTTTAAAATTACCCAAAGATATAAACGTACATGCACGTCTTTGCGTTTCATAAATCGTTCTCTGTGAAATTTTAAAAACCAATCTTAAACTTTAAAAGTCAATTAATTTAAATGACCATCAAGCTCAAGTGATAATATACGCAATCATTAAGTCCTAAAAAAACGGCGACAACGATGTAACCATCTATCAGGTAAAAATGTAATCGATCGTGCTTATTCTTTTGCGGTTCTGCGATATGAAGTATTTTTCTGTGAACTGTCAATATATACATACAACACTTCAGTAATACTTTAAATATATGTTGAAAATATCTAATTACAGTTTGTATGTAATATATTCTTGAGTCTACATGTTACTACACAAAATAGCTGTTTACTGCATGTGCAAAAATGTTGCATTAGCTTAAAATGCACCACGCATAATAATTTCAAGAGATGACATATTTAAATTCCTACACGATACTCTTTCAAACACGCACACACACAAAATGTTTTGTACCTATAATTTAAGGATTTCGAGAGCATACAGTTCTAATTGCACTGCTAGCAAAATATCCAACCATAACAGTGGCTTATAAAGACAAAAACACAAATGCTAGAATACAGTTGAAGATGTTGCGGTTGTATAGCGTTACAAATTGGAAAGAAAGGCATTCGGAATCCCTCTGTAACATAATCGTTACAGAAGCTATGAAAGCAAGGTAGGATGGGAAAAAAAGGAAATATAAAACTGAATTACTCACATTTTAAATATTCCACCATGAAGTATGAAACGATGTTCGCTGCATTATTTCTTAGTCTGTCAATATGATAGAGGTTCATAAGTATCCACTGTCCAATATCCTTGTCATTAGGAATATTATGTGAATAGAATCTAGTGAACGTGTGCAGAACTGACAAAAGGCGAGTAGTAACAAAGCAAAACTATGATCTAACACAGCGTAAACTGTAATCAAAGAAAATAGATGAACCAATTAAAATTTAACCTAACTAGAATTTATCAAACGGTTCAAGCAAGGTGAACAATTTTATGGTTTCACCACTCATGTGAGCCGCGCGGCAATATATAGGAGGGAAGGCCTTAAAGCAGTTACTTTTTCCCGTGATTTACTTAATATTCAAATCCGCTTGTCGGCCTGGGATCAATATTCTGTTGATTGAACACAATGGCATAGATTGCAGTCGTAATCTCGAACTGCTAGGCTCAGAGAGAGAGAGAGAGAGAGAGAGAGAGAGAGAGAGAGAGAGAGAGAGAGAGAGAGAATGAGAGAGAGAGAGAGAGAGAGAGAGAGAGAGAGAGAGAGAGAGAGAGAGAAGCACATGTGAACCCTTATTTTAGTCATGCGTGCCCTTATTTTTAGCTATGTGTTACAAAGGTTTGATTTTCTTTTCTTTTTGACAATTCATCTGTATAATCAACTTTTTTATACAGACGTTCGATTACCTATTGCACAATGAAAATATCGTTATTGCGAGAAATTGTCTTCAGCTTTTACTTGTTATATCATCAACCCAGTAGAAAGGTGTGTTTGAAGTCCAATTTTTGGTTAAAGACACTATGAAAGACATAGGATTTCATAATGGTAGAAATAATAAAACCCACAACACTCCGGAAACACAGTGTGATAGCTAAGCACGATTTTAGCGATAGGTTTCTTTCTTACCCTCAGTGCAAGTCATCCACAAAGTTTGGTCAGTCAATGTACTCTAAAGCAAAGATTATTGTGTAAAATACATTTTTCGTTTAGTCACAATGACCTTGACTTTTGACCATTTAACCACAGAATCAATAGACTTCTTCTTTATCTTAAGTGCAAGACCACTACATCATTTGGTTAAGGTGCATGGTCTAGAACCTACGACATTATGCAAATGCCATTTTTCTTCTTTCAATCACAGTGACCTTGAACTTTGGCATTTTGACCCCACAGTTAATAGGCCTTTAAGTGCAAGTTATCCACAAGCTGTGGTGAGGATATATGGTCGAGAACTGAAATTGTTTTTGCAGAAACCATTTCTGATTGATCTTAATATTTGATCTATTGCACCTAAAATCGATTAAGCCATTGTCCATATTTGGTCATAGTTTGTGCCATAGGATTTGAGTTACATTGTCGAAACCTTAAATCAATGCGATAATTCCTTGTCTGAAATGCAAGCCATGTACAAAGTTTAGTCAAGGCATGGGGTGCAAAAGTAGTTTTGCAGAAATCGTCTTCCCTTCATTCAGTCAACGTGACTTTGACCTTTGATCTTTATAACTATAGATAAATAGGTGTCTCCTAGTCTCAAATGCAATTCTTTTTGTTTTAGTCACTATGACCTTGACCTTTGACTTCTAATGCAAAACTCAATAGATGCCTTTCTTATCTCCTCAAATGCAAGTCATTTACAAAGTTTGGTCAAGGTATCTGGCATAGAAATCAAGCTATTGTGTAAACATATTTTCCTTTTTCAGTTTCCTGTGACCTTTACCTTTAACCCTTTGATCCCGAAATAGATAGGCTTTTTTCCCCCCAAATACAAACTACTTACACTGTTTGATAAAGATATAAGGTGGAGAACTCGAGATATTGTGCAAAAACGAAATAGACAGACGCACGGACAGAGACAGACGGGCGGACAACATCATAACATGATGCGCTTTGCCTTATAACGGGCATATACAAATGTATGACCTATTTCCAAGAATGATCGTTTTATTCTTTATCCTTCAGTGTAAAATATAAACTCGGATTTAAAACATGATGATGAATGGATATATAAATGCTTAAAAATTGGAACTCATCTTCCTATGGACGAGACGCTAGACTGACTTGACTTGTATATATAGTAATCTGTGGAGTGACCTTTAGTTTATCTCACTTTTAGTAGTTGCATATTCTGGTAATTTAAAACTACTGTATGTACAGTTATATTCTTATACAACATGTTTCAAGTAGAAATGAAATGCTACTTTACAATGTTCCTGATATTCACACATTTGATTCAGTCAGAAGTTGATTTTTGCAATACTTTTCATGGTGCAAAGTCGATCTTCGTCACAAAAACACTATGATGAGCACTGTATGAAGAATTTGCAGGTGGCTGAATATGTGACGAAAATGTTATCCGTGTATCGACCTTTTTCACGTACAAGGTAATATTAATTAAATAAAATTAAATAGCTAGATCATTAAATAGATGAAACACTGACAAACAAGATTAAAAAG
This sequence comes from Margaritifera margaritifera, assembly GCA_029931535.1. NCBI lineage: Eukaryota > Metazoa > Mollusca > Bivalvia > Unionida > Margaritiferidae > Margaritifera > Margaritifera margaritifera. The sequence goes on from JAQPZY010001620.1 coordinate 1,042,959, forward strand.
TAACCATACAACTAAATAGACACACACATGCTTCTTCTTCATTATATCTACTTCGTATATATAATGAAAGTTCATTAAGTAATATGATAGGGCACCATGTTAATTACTATCAAGGTATGTAATGTTTCTTACATGCAACATTTTATAAATGTTCACAATTTCACTTAGTGAGAAAGAAATTGAAGAAAAAAAGCATTTAAAGAAAACAAAAAAAGAAACGAAGTGTATCTTTTAGAACCTGTAATATCCATCCTTTCAGCGGGTTTAGGACATCATCAGTTGAAACAATACTGAATGTTTAACAGAGGGTGAAAAAGTAGTGAATATCTGTGGGCAACTCATGTGAAAATGTTGGAATAGAGAGAAGAGGTGAGAGAAGCCTTAAGTATCAGAGATGTAAAGAATGTGCTTACAACATAAGATTGGGTAAAAGCTACAGTTTAGCTTATTACTACATTGAGAGAGTAATCGATGATAATACTTTCAAAAATATAACTCTTCAAAGCAGACTGCATTTAGTTCTTTCTACGAGAATCTAATAAACTAAAGTTCATATAAATTATGTTAAACTTAATCCAGAGGAGAAATTGATTGATGAACATAGAAAGGACAAAGCAAACCATTCTTTGAAAGATAAGCCTAGTCAACAGAGTCAAAAGAATACACGTGCAACTGTATATGATTTAGTGGAGCTAAGTGAATGAACGAAGAGGAACTACTATATAATGGTAATTCAGCATCATTCGTAATTGATAATGATACATATGCTAAAGCCTGTTATGAAGGATATATAAATAACTGCCCTTGCTGTAAAATATTTCATTTAAGTATAATGGCAAACTTATAGATTTAAATAGCTTTGACAGCATACATTTTGTCATTAGCTTCAAATAAAAATATTGGATGTAACAAGTGTAATAAAAGAGTAATACCATGTGTTAATGGTGATTGCTACATATCAATTGCCAAATGTTAATCTTTCATACCTCTTTGATGCCTCTCTAATACCTCAATCATACCAGAGAGTATTTTGAAAACAATAATTTACCAAAATGAATACAACATTCAAACAATTATCAAATGTTGCTCTTTATCGTTGTCCAGCAACATAATTTAATGATATTGTTGATCCCAGTATTACAAACGTACTCAGAAACGTAACCATCTATTATACGCAAGATAACTATTGCACATAGATTACATATATTAGATATATTCAAATACTACACTAATAAATTTCACATCGACACAATGATCCGTGTGATATGTCCTTTTGCATAATCAACTTAACAGGGCTGTATAGTGTTCAACATCTGCATGTGGAATAAGTTATCAGATTCAAGCATACCATAATTAATAAAATCAATTTACGGGGTACTTGTTTGCTTTAAAATGAGAAAACGTATATGCAAATATTCAATACTCTTATCAGCTGATCAATCATTTAACTAAAATATTAATGGAATAAACCCACAACAGTTTAACAGAATCTGAAACAACTTTAATATTTACATCATGATTGGATATATCTAAAATGGAAGAATTTAACATTTATCAATGGTCTAAGAACCTATGACAAGATAAGGACACAAATGTCTAATGATGAAACAAGTAGACAGGAAATATATAATGCAAGCAAATTGTGGAATAGAGGATGTGGATACGATATAGTCCTGAGAACTATAACTCTCAAGCATCACCAGATTATTGATAGGTTGGACAAACTTCTTTGTACAAGATGGTAAGGGGCTAACAAAAGAAAGAATAATAGGAGTAAATAAAAGTATTATATCTTATGTGACAACTATACCGGGTGCACAAGTTTCTAACACGACACATACAATACAGTCTGAGGCAACTATACAAGTCACAGTTAAAAGTTCATAGAGGCTTTAATATTAGGAGAGCAAGGTTATGATTCAGATGAAAGTATAATGAGTAAATGTCAACAATATATCACATATTCAAAAGTTAAATTGGATTATGCTGTTTGTGGTGTTGATATCGTTTTCTTATCTAGCGATATGGTTATGCAAAAACACTCTGACAAAGTCATCAAATGATTTCACGTTAGGAAAAAATAGCATAAATATCGAAAGCCTCGCAAACATTTTACCTGGGTTTTTTTTTTTTCTCCATAATCCCTCATCGAATAAATTACCATCGGATCAGCCTGGGTCCGCTACTGTAGTGTGTCCTTGGGCAAGGCACTTTACTCGAATTGCCTCGGCACTAAATAGCATAACTCTGTGCCATAAAGCACCAAATCAACAAAATAAAAATAAATCATCGGATACATTCGATATTGAACAGCTTTCTACATTTGACCTAAACGATTCATCTCCAATAATTTCAGAAGCTTCTGAATCAACATCTCTAGGCTTTCTATACATTTCTAAATTTTGAATTTGTCCCTCATTCTGCAATTTCGAGCTATTTAAATGAACCAAAAATTGGAAAGAGGAATTAGGATTTGTAGGATTAGCAGAAGATAATCCTTATGATGAGTACAAACAAGAGTTGAAAATTAAGATAGCAGAATGAACTTATAAAGAGATAACTGGTAAGATATTAACTGAGAAAGAGTTGGATAATATGGAAGACAACTAAGTAAAGAGAACATATGAATTGCTTTTGTCTTCTTGAGGAGCACAAATATTCACAGTTATATCCGATGTTATCATCGTGGCTGTAACAACTGTGGTGACTAAAGTTCTGCCACTTGACAATCTAGACTCTTTGCAAACGGAACTCAAGGTATTCTCTGTTTCACATGCTATTTATCATTCAAGATAACCATAACTTTGTCAGCTCTTTAAGTGCTAGTTTGATAGCTCTCAAACACATAGGAATGGAAAAAGTAGTAGAGGTCAAGATTGTACACTGGTAAAAAAGGATAATTTAAAACATACCCCCTTCTTGCTAAGTTTGCTGTAGTTATCTTAATACTATTATTAGGACCCCTACTTCGTGTTCCTATATGTATCAACGGAGCAGCCGGGTGTGATTCACACCCGGCGGTTTGTCAGCATATTGTCAGAACGTTTGAAGATATTGCATACATATCCTTAACCGAATCAAGTAGTCTTCTTATATAATAACAGTATTCCCGAATTTGACTGTAGAAACAAGAAAAAAATACCGTTTATATTCTTCATACGAAATATTCTGTTGTATCGCCCGCCATATTAGTTCATCTAATAACTACCTCGTTGTTCTTGCGTGCCATGTAAGGACATTGCATCCTGCTTTTAAAACTTAAGCAGATGACAGTAAATATGGCTTGCATTAAATAACGTATCGTAGAATATCCAAATAGGGTATAGCAAGCCTTATGGAAAGTGAATTACTGCGAGAATCTCGTGTTATCTGTCATGGTGGTCAAGGTACGGTTAGCGTAATCATACCAATATATTTTAGCTTATATAGGCTTAATAACTTTATAATAGGCCAAACTTCCTGAAAAACATAACACTACATGGGTAGTAGGTTTTTGCTCATGTCATTTTTATGTCTTTAGTTATCCATGCTAATAAATGTGCACCAAATGTTATGTTGTTGATGCCCTTTGTACCATTTATTACAGTGGCTGTAAAAAAATGGTATTGCGGTCTGCATATCAGTTTGCTCATTTGTTAAATCTGTGAAAGACCTATTTCAAAAAGCTAAAGATGGAGATGATTTCTTGCTCAGATGGCATCTTGGCATTCCCACTTCTGCTTTTGCTTGGCTCCATGTATTTCAGATGTGTCCATTGATGACATCTCCTTTGCTGTTAGAGGTTGGAAAAGTCAAGGTATGCACAGGGTATGAAATGACACATGTCTAACTTTTTTGCAATCTTTAACACCTTCAGGCTCTGAAAAGTTCAATCACCTTCGAAAGAAGCCTGTGGATGGAACACCAAGTAATTGCAGTCTTGTGTCATATTCAAGATTGTCCTTTACTGCGCTGAGAATTCTGCCTCTTGTTTTCTAGAGTATTCTTAATTTATATAATAGTTATTTTTTTGTTCCCTCCAGTCTTTCGTGCACTTATTATGGTAATCTGTGTTTATATCTCTCCACTTTTGTATACTCCTTTCTACAAGGTTTTGTAGTAGACACTAGTGTTAATAAACTCATTAATTCCTTTCTAAATTTGACATTTTTAACATGTCATATCATCTATTTATTTAACTTGTTGAATTGCCACATAATTCAACTGGTGACGTTAGATAACATTTAACACATCTGTCGTGATTTTGTGAACTTAAATGGAAGGTGGAAAAGATGAAATTAAAGATGAAATAAAAGTTGAGAAGGTAACCTCACAGATGAAGACATATCCACTTGGAGTAGGACTTGGCAGACACATGGCAAATGTTCACAAGAATACCAGAGAACTAAGCCAGATACGTTAAAGGTGGCAAAGATGTAAAAGATCGAACAATTAAGCTTTATCAAGAGAAAATAGTTTAAACAGTTCAAACGCATTTTACTATCTGAGTGGTGGAACAATTACAGCTGCCACTGTAGCGCTGAGATGAGAGATCTTGGTAAAACAAAAATACAACCTACACAACCTTATACAATATATACTAACTATACAACCTAATCCCTTATCAGAGGTGTTTCAATAAAAGAATTCTGAAAATGTGGACATATTTGTTGGTTACCTCTCTATACCTCACTAGGTATGGAGGTATTCCGGAGGTATATCAAAAGTTTCAAAATGTATTCGGGTAAATGAACGAGACAAATAACATAATGAACACAATTTATCATGCAAGTGTTATCCCTGAACTTGTAGTTTGTTACACTATGCTTGTGAACAAAGTACTAAAATTTAATGCTAGTCACCAACCAAGATGTCTATAGAAGACGTTATTAAATTTTTAAGTTAGGTACACCTGTATCTTTGAGTAATTTTACATTTTACTACCTCTTGAGATCTGGTAAATAACCAGAAGAAATTATTAAATAATTCAGTTGGTGATATTGGACAAACGGAGTACATTTCTATTCTGGAAAGCAAACCCAAGAAAACTAAGAAAACTGTTACATTTATAATAACTATACCGCCAGCAAAACCAGCGAAGTCGTTAGATAAACCACTTAATTTATTATATACATTTCATATCTTTCAATGGCAGACGACACAAATAATATTTTATGCAAAACTCATAGATCCAATGCTAGATGATACATCAGGTATGACTTTCAGATTGTCAATGATTATTGAGTTCAATGATGATTTGACTAAAGAGATCGACGATTATTGGGGTGTGATGAACAAGTATAAGACTGCAAATAAGTTTTAAATTGGGTAGAGGTAAGCATGTTAACTATATCTGCTAAAATGGGGATGGTACTAGCGTAAGAGTAGGTGGAATAGCAACTGGCATTATTATTCTTTAGTTTTTAGCGGGTTTCAACCGCTTAAATTTGCAATACGTAAATGGATGCCTATTTAACCATAGAAGATCAAATAGAGAAAGAGATATATTTCTCCAACCCTATAGACCGTAGGTATAGCAGCCTACATATATCCTTACACAGAATAGATTTGGCTGTAAATTATTACAACATTTCAAACGATTTCAAGAACAATGTCTTCTACTACATCAACGATAAGAATGAAACCAATACCATGTTAATACCTGATGGTTTCTATAAATTATAAATAAATATGAACAACGTCAAAGAGGGAATCACTGCTAAAAATGACAATGAAGAAAGCATAGATATTAAATGCCAGAAACATAACCTTGATGAAAGCATAGGTATTAAATGCCAAAAACATAACTCAAAAGAATCGGTTACTTCAAGCAACAATTATGCCGTCTACAAAACCAAATATAATGCTATGTTGTTACGTTTTAGCATTCAGAGATCTGTAAAGACATCCACTGAATCGGATACAGTTTGTGGGTTTATCAAGCCTTATAATTCGTAAATTTTCCGTGACCAGCTAAACCATAAATTGAACTATTATAACAGTTCTATCTCTACTCTATTAGAGTACCCACCTGTTAAAAATGTATTTCAAGTTGATTTCATTTGATGTGCTGTAAATAGTCCATATAAACAATTGCAAAAAGGTACGAAAAATAGACCGAATATTACCATTAAAGATTAAGAAGGGAAAGTGATAGATGTTCATGGCATGCCAAATGTATCTGTCTTTTGCGTTAAGTAAATGGAAGAAATAAGTATGAGATGTCCCGCTGATGATCTAGTGAAGAGAAAACTACAATATTAGCTGAAATAGGTGGTGACTTAAACATCAACAATAATTGTATTATCAATGTTGGTCTTAAACATAAATTTGATGCTACTAATAGAAGATATGTTATAAGCGAGTTGATGTCCAGATACCCAAGACCTTAGAAGATAACAATCTAAAACATATCAAAACATGGCGAGAACAAGTTGATAATAAGTTGACAACTATAGAACAAAACTCATATGACAAACAACCCAAACTCTCGGAACTGCAGAAACAAATGGACCATAACAACAAGAAGAATTCAGATGATCAAGTTTTATTTACCAGAAGATTAGTTACCATATCCAGTGCTTTACAGGCTTTTATAACTGTTAGAAATAGACCAGGAATACCTGGAGAAATACCAAGCATACAGTACTTGCAACTCATTGAACAAATGATACATGCTGAAATATCTGCCTTAAAGAATTACACAGTGGAAATTAAGAAATCTCTGGAAAATTACAATACTTTACAATCACAACTTCAATAATTACAGAAAGAACTAAACGATGAGAAGAAACGAAACGATGATGATATTAACAAATTATTTGATGACTTTAATGGTGGTGATATACAGTTAGAAGATGAACTGAATGACAAAAAAAATAGTCTTTCTCAATTACAGAAGAAGAATGACTTTAAAGAAATCATTTGTAAGCTAGTTGACTTACTGACTAAAGTTAATGTGAGCAAAAGTATGATTATTTATATATATATATATATATATATATATATATATATATATAAACGACTATGATCTATTTATGCTCGATTTCAGTTTTAAAGGATCAAACTTTATTAATTATCAAAAATGAACTGCCTGCTGGAATAAAAATAAAAAGCGAACAAATTATAACAGATAGTATAATAAATACAGATTGAGAACTGGTTAATAATATTAGTGTTGTGCAACGCAGTATAGACGAATAAGATAAAAAGGTAAAAGGATAGAAGATTTAAATCGTATGGAACAAACGTTAACAACAGAAACAGGTGCTTTAAAAGTAGGTCCAGAAAAATACAATACTAGTATGAATAACTTAAACACGGAAGTAGGTAAACATACATTAGCACTGAGTGAAATAATTGATACAGTTAGATCTTAAATAGAAGGAAACATAGAAACATTCATCTAAACTTGATGAGTTATGACACGAAATCGATAGATATAGAAAAGGTCTGACGAGAAATCAATAGCTAAATACGTATTCCTTTATGATTATATAATTGTAAATAATGAGCAGTATTTTAGCAGTGTGTAAGCGTGATGAAATTATAATTGATAAAAGGAATAGAAAGTAAACTAGGTAAAAGATTGCTGGAAATTTTCAATCCTGAGATTTCAGCACTTACTTTAGTTAAAACTTGGGGTCTGAATGATGCACCATTACGGATTGCTAAACACACATTTTACACGATGAATAATGAATAATGTAGAAATAGATTAAATCCAAGTGCAGAAATCAGGTATGTATACAATTTTCATTGACTTAGAATTTGAACCTATCCCCAAATTTACTATGTTTCTGATATAAGTTATCTAGACTTTTACAATGGATTACTTACAGATAGCACACTAATATTTAATCCTTAGATGTAAAGCAAATATAAAGTCTTTACATATATATTTAAAGCTGCTGTGATGAGAGTTAGTGTATGGATTGGATACAAATATATGTGATAGTGTTTCTGAAAATACTCGTTGGTTACCTCTCATACTTCGGGATGTAAAGATGTTTCCGGGAGGTAAGTATAAGTTTTTTCCATACTTAAATGGCAGTTTATTGAAACTTCATAACTCGGAACAAACAGAAAAAACCCACATGGTATAAGAGGTTTAAATCCTATACATAATTGCATCATACATATTCCGAATACTATTAAACCTGAACAACAGTTACAGGTAGTCGTTATCGATTGAGACCTAATGTGTTCATTCTCCCAGGTTCCTTCTTTCTATCATTTGATCTGAAAGTTAAAGGAGATGCTAACAACTTTGTGGTTAACAGCATGTTCGTCAACGCATAACCATCTCTCATGGCAACGATGATATCTTTAAGCTTAATGATTACAATATTTGCATGACCTATACATATGTACAAAATAAGCACAATAACTTCCTTACAGAACATCACTGTGTACGCATTGATCTTTGAAGCATGCACATTACATGGACCTAGTCATAAGTTGGCAAATGTACAACAAGGCATTCATATGCACATCAATAAGACGGGACATGTAGATAGACACAAAATGTTTATATACTTTATTAGTGACGGCCAGCTAAACACCCATAATAACTAGACCAAAAGTATACTATTTTAAATAATCTCAGTGATATAAAATGGAAGAGTTTGATATGAATCTCTTTGATGAGGGATATGGGTGCCTAAACATTTTGATCATAGAAGAAGAAGATGGAGAAGGAACTGTTTGTCATGTGGGTTTAATAATACAAAACTTAAGAAACTTTCACAAGTCAACAACAAATTAACTCACATGAAAAATGTAATGAAACAATTATAGACTAAGCAATGTCCGAACCACACGACAAGGGAAACTAAGAAGACAGTATCCAATTTAACTTGTTATGATATCTCTAAAATGCTGAAGGATAAATAGATCATCAGGGATTACAAATTAACCTTCGAAATACTTAACACCTTACAAGGTAACGAGGTAAATAATGTCAGTAGAGTTATGGCAATATTTAAATCATGGACAAGATTTTCACCGTGTGTGATATTAAAACATCCAACAAACCAACTATAAAGAGACACAAACTAAAATTGACCAAATTATGAAGAAGGAATTTCTTCAATACAAGGGCAATACTAGTAAATTAGTTTGCGTCACAGAAGATAAATAGATGGAAGGTTTAAACTATTGTATGACACTTTACATCTAAATGGACTACCTAAAAGAAGCACACAATATGAATAGATCCGGTGGGATGAATTGCCTAAAGACAAAGCTTGCACTAGATTTGCTGGAGACCGAATATAGGAACTTTTTCGATTACATCATCATGATCTGTCCAACATTCATCTACAATAGGACCTATAATAGAAGGTAACACTTTAGAGATGACAGGCATCATCATAGACCCAGTTGACAAACTGGATAAGTAGTTAGAATTTCTCATGGCTATCATTCAAGGCACTAATACACTCTTTCTCACCGCGCGATCCTCGAAAAAGCCACCAACGTGACCAAGTTCGCTTTTAGTGGCAGACACTATGGGATAAGTGTTTGGGTTATCGTACAGAGGTATAATCCAATAGTCAAGGATTTGTGGGATAATACAAGATTTTTTGCGGTCTTCCACAACAATGATTAGAAAGCAATGGAAAGTGTGTTCGATGAAAATAATGTGGTACAATCAGAAATGAAAGAAGAAACAATTGCAACGTTTAAACAAAACAATGTAAATACATTATTTATAAGACTATAATATCCATTTGATTAAAAAGTAGTAGAATGATATATTTTATTTGCTAAGTACTTTGGAAACTTCTATGCCTCTCTGTACCTCGAGAGGTAGGATGTACTTCTCAGATAACAGAGAAGTCTACACTTTCCAAAGAATATATTAGCGCAATGATATATTAGTATAACTTTTGTTTTCAAATTCTTCTGTTTTGTTGATTTTCATTTTAGTCTTCTTAATATATGGCAATGTATATCCTTTAGACAAGCATTCTTTTGCATCAATCAATCTCAACTCACGCCAGTTAAAACATATGCGCTGCTCATCTCTATTTTAGAGATCAAAAAGCAATGCAACGAATGAGGTGATCAATATGTGGTTTCCTAATACCTGTAGGTTTAGTAAATTATAGCCATTTAACAATAAAGTCCATTAAAGGTACACTCATGATTTTCAACGTTATAGACTCTGGAAATATCCCGCCAATATATATCTTCATTTTTTAAATTTTATTTACATAAACCCAGAGTTTAATATATTGGGTCTGATCTATATGTCCCTCTCGATACATAAAGAATGATTATAGCGTATCATAAGGTGCATGATCCTCTAATGTCCCTTCATTGTCAGCATAGTATGACTGGTTAGCTTGTGTTATATCTGTCTAGTTGCATAGATATTCCACCTCTTATGCCGCTTTCTATCACGAGAAACATATCATAATCAGTTAACAATTTTAAGTCTACTTGGCTAACATTTCAAGATGCATCAAGCACTAAACCAGAAGCACTATAATAGCGTCCAGAATCCAGCTTGTAATTCTGCATACATACATTTCTAAACTCTACAAATATTTTGTACAATAACAATATATCCTATTTCACATAGCAGTCATGTAAGTGTCCTAGGATTTGCAGATTGAAGACCTTCGTTACATCTTGGACATATTGGTAGTCTTCTTGAATAATGAATAGAATGTGCGGTAAGGTTTCATCAAATTCTATCCGAGCTATTCATGTATCAGTTAGGATGTATATCCATCCTCAAATACCATTTGACTTTATTTTGTTTGGTGATTTCTATTAATTTGTGATCACTTAAAATTTGAACAAACTGTTCCAGTGATTGATGCATAAATCTACAGCTATCTATGAATCTTTCGATTTTATTGTCCTTACTTCCTGACATTTTTACAAATTTGTCAACTATACAATCTTTTGAACATGAGATATACTTTCCATCGTTGTTCGGAATGATCGCTAACTCTTGATTGGAATCATTCTTCACCAAGGTTTAATAAATAGGTGAGCATCATAACATGACAGGTTGTAGATAAAATAGAGGAATACATTTTGAACATCTGATATTTATGTTGCGTTGCAGTCTTTATGTACTGGACCTTTATACTGACCACTTAGGTCACACTGATTTATAACCTTTATATCTATATTGCCTTTCACAAATGTGACTGAGTTTGTATCAATGAAGTGCCTTCTATCACGTTCACTAAATATCATCTTAGCAGCATTGCTAATTCCTTCATATACCAACTTTTGCAATCTTTTGGTGGTAGTCATAGAACTTTACAAATGCATATGTAACCCGTGTAGACTACAGTAGCATATTCTTTGTGTATGGCTTTGATGTAGAGATAGAAGCCTGACGGTATGTTTTTGGCTGTCGGAAGTATCTACGAAGTATTTGATACTTACTTGCAACGGTGCATGGGTTTGATGATACTTTTAAAATCGCAGTTATTCAACATATGAACTTTTAACTGGTGTTGATAATGTATGAAGTTTACTTTTGAAACTTCATTGGGCCTTTTATCAACTATAGACTATTCGACTCCAGTGCAAATCAAATTTAGTCGTGGTGAAAAAATGATGCAGACACTTCTTGGTTTTGAACCAACTTATCTGCCATTACCATTGTCGATAAATCGTTCATTCCGCAATAATATACTCCCTCCCCCATCTTCTTCTACTGACATGCTTAATTCTATGTAAGTTAGTAATCCTATGTGGAATGATCTAATTGTCTCCAGTGGTATATAGATTTACAGATATGTCAAATTGAACCTACAAGTCATCTATATTCTCGACTTCAATTGCCACTTATCAAACCAATCCTTATATGCATCAAGGCAATACTTAGAAGTTTTATGTGCATTTGTAGTAGGAGTAAGTATCCTTAAGATAGCAAAGATGTATCGGACCGCTAATTCTTTTACAGCCAGAGAACCAGTCTACTTGTTGGGGGAATAATACACAGAGTACTCAATATTCGGGGATTCACCTATTGGCTAGTAAATAGATGATTTTTTCCATTGTATTATAGCTGGCAGCAAAATCTTTCCTTTTTTGTTATCTTGTATTTAATTTCTTCCTGAAAAAATAAATATGAAATCTTGGTGAGAGGCTATGCTATTTGGTGCAGACCATGGGTATTCGTGTCTAACAGCACGAAGCTCAAAAATATGCCGCAGAACATCGATTTTTCAAGGCTGAAAAAAAGTTCTCTAACTCTAATAAATGAAAGCATGTGTATCTTGCATGCCAAACTAATGTAGAAAATATATTTATATTTAATATCTTAACATTCATTTATATGGGAAATTAATTAGTAGTCTGATCCCTGTAAGAAGCATCTATTACGAACAATGATGCATGCATTTTCTTCTTTCTCCATTCAGGTAAATCAATACACATTTACAACGTGCAAATTGGTGAATTATATGCTTATGAACCACCACTGTGTATCTTCGCTTACTTCCCGTGAAACGTTGGTATTTAGCATCTCAGAAATTATCTTCAAAACCCAGACATTCCTCTCCATAAATGATTTTTTGAAGTTTGCTTCTATGATACCATGTGAACATTCCATCTCTCATCCAGCCATCCTAACAGCCAAATCAAGTTGTATTTTCACATATCCGAAATCTCTCATGCTCCTAGAAATGATCATTTTTAGGTAGAATAAAACTTGAGCAAAGAATTCATATAAATCCTGAGTATTTCAGCCATTGAATCTATATGAATTTGCAGCTCGATTAAACGCATCTTGCATTCTACGGGTTATCACTTTCTGTAGGAACTGTCTATTCATTCTCCTACTTTCTTTCTTAGTCGGAAGACGTATTAGTAGTCGTTGTAAACATCTTCTTTCACTCTGTGGTTTTTGGTTAATCGATGATTGCCATTTATAGATCTACATTTTTGGGGAAGGTACCTGCCTACCTCTCTACCTCCCGAGGCATAGAAAGGTCTCTATAAAGTATTTTTGAAATTCTACTCATCGATGCTACATTTTCAGTTGGTTTCCAAACGTTAACAAAACTGTCAAACCTTTTCATTTTACTCGTACATACTTCTTACCATCCATTCATGCATTGGGTTTTTAAAATCTTTTCAATCTTATGGCGGTCATCCTGTTTTTTGTCATATAGATATAATTACTCTTCGTATAATATTCAGTGTGTGTCATCACCTCTTAGATCTTCTAATGCGTACACTACATGATCGCCTAAAACGATTTACCTCGTTTTGAACATTTCTTATGTGAAATTAGGCAAATAGCCTTTGGCAAAAACAGACTTATAGCTGTCCCAAAATAATTAGTAACTAGACAACCATATAGATTTATCCAAATCTTTGTAGTTGCAAAATTCTTTACTCTCATAAAACTGCATCTTTTGAAGTTGACGTTCACTAAATATAGATGTAAATGCTTTATATATGTCATCTCCACGTTTAGAGCTTACTTTTCGAGCTCATGTGTATTTTGACAAATCATAGGTGAAAGTCACAATATATCTGTATAAACAATTATCTCCTTCGTGGACTTGCATTTCAGCAAGTTCTGTTTGCATTTGATCATCAGTATGATTAACACAGATACTCTTAAATGGGACTTGTGTTCAACCTTGTTTGTGACGTTTGTAAGTCGATTGTTGGTTAACCATTCCTTTAACTCAGCATGCTTGATTTTCTTACTATTTTGCTTGATTCGTTGGCACAGAATGTTTATATTCATAAAGGCCTCATCACTCTTATACCATAGATGCCTTAAATAAGTTTCCATTTATGTCACTGTAATCAAATACAGCTATTTAAATGAGTTATATTGTAGGTAAATCAATAGTCTTTAGCAAATAATATATTTCAGCAATGTATGACTATTGCTTGAATGTCTCTATGTGTGTGGTTATTTACACATTTGAATGGTATTAAGGTACGGTCTGGAGCTAAATGTTTGGAAAATAAAGTGCAAGAAACCACTGCTGTTTATCGGTCCTGAAAGGACCTAAATATAATTTCATCATATTTTAGAAAGGCAGAAAAGTTCGTTGTCTTTATTAGGTGGGGACAACATTGAATTGAAATGTCTGGAAACTTTATATTCGACACAAAAATATGTGCAGGGGATAAAACATGCTTTGTTTCTTTAGTTTTTTATTTTCTAAAGTCTCAACAAAGCATAAATTGAGTTTCCTTAAGACGTAGTTACATTTAAATAGGAAAAACCTGTATATTTGGTTTAAGACATGCCAGCTAATTCAATCCTAAATACTAGATGTATTCAAAACATTTCCGCTTTTATGTGTTTTCGAGGTTTGAAATAATGCTGTAATTTTCTGGACGTGAAAGTTTATAGTGAAAATAATTGTGTTCTGATTCCCGTGAACGCTGAGGATATGTGGTGTTGTGTACATATTCTGCGCCCAAAGGCTGGACAATGCATAAGTAGAAAACAAGGAAACTTGAATTAAGTTTACCCCAGTGCATAAATACTTGCATAAAATATTTTGCGCACAAATATGTGATTTCAATGTTCAAGTTTTGTCTCTTTATAACTTTGTCCTTGCTGATATGTTTCTTTGAGAATCTTGGTGAGGTTAGTTTGCTGTTTTGCGGCGAATTTCCACATAATCATTAAGATATTTTTATTTTATTTAATATCATTTTTATTTTGTTTTCACAAGAGAATAATTATCAAATAGCCATATAAACCATAATTATGTCACATCTTGCAAATCGGTTGTGTCTCTGAAGTACCGCGCGCGAGCGCCCGTGTGTGTGTGTGTGTGTGTGTGTGTGTGTGTGTAACGATACACTATACACCTGTAAAATGTTCGAGTTATAGACTATTCATAAATGGTTCCAAGTTGAAATCGGAATAAATAATATAAATTCCTTTCCTAATATTTATACTGATAAGAAACATACGGACGATGGGATTTGCTAAATCCAAAAAGTGTTATAGGTAATACTTGAAAAGTTAGGTATATTTTTTTTAGGTATATGCTAAGGTCTGAAATGTATTCGATTGGTAAAGGGACTTCATCTTTTATACTACTGCTACTACTACTACTGCTACTACTAGTACTACTACTAGTACTACTACTGCTACTAGTACTATTATTACTTCTTATACTACTACTACTGCTACTAATACTAGTGCTATTAATACTACTACTACAACTACTACTACTGCTACTATTACTACTACTAATACTACTAGTACTACTACTACTAGTACTATTAATACTACTACTACTACAACTACTCATACTACTCTGCTACTCCTACTACTAGTACTACTACTACTGCTACTACTACTACTACTAGTACTATTAATACTACTACTACTACTACTGCTACTACCACTACTACTAGTACTATTAATACTACTACTACTAGTACAATTAATACTACTACTACTAATACTAGTACTACTACTGCTACTACTACTAGTACTATAAATACTACTACTGCAACTACTACTACTACTACTACTACTAATGTGTGATAGATTATACAGGCTATCAAATGGCAGGAAATGTGATGAAAAAATATAAGGTATTGGTAGAAACGGTTTTAGAATCTGTTAATGATCCTTTCCAAAAGATTAAAGAAAGGCCTTAAAAATATTGCTTATGGATTAAATATACATGAAATTGGTGTTCCTATCTTTAGTATTGTTTTGAAGCAAAATCCAGTATTTTCTAAATGTACTTTATACTAAAGTTTTGTACAAAATTTATTCACAAATCAGTTGATGAAATAAATATCTTATCAAACGTTCGGTAATAGTACCTCAAATCAGACTTTGATTAGCAAGTTATGAAATATTTTCTTAAATGTAGAATTCACCCTATTTTGATATTTGCCCGATTTTGTTAATTCTAAAGCAAACAAAACAAAACACATCTTTTTTTATACTCACTACCACGTGTACAAATACAGCGCTCTTTCAATTGCCGTACAAAAATTGTTGCAAAAATAGTTTATGAACAGTTATCATTGCATATCTGACAGATTTATGCAGAAAAATAGATATTCTTACCCAAATGTTGCATGTGTGGCACGTACGCTGACTTCAGCGGTACTCAAACATCTAGGCTGTATTTATAGAAAATAAAATTCACTTTCGCAAGAGTTTCGTAAAATTACTTCAGTTAATTTGGTGATTATTTAAGAATAACGCACAGACACGGCTAGAGAAGATTACAAAGTTCATACAAAAATTAGATTGTATACACCACACAAGTTTGGGATTCTCTGCTTATTCTAAATGGAACTCGCAGACAATTTAATAGAGGAGGAAAGAGTAGAAAATAACATAGTTGCCGCTAGGATTCAAACCTGTGACGTATTGCATGGTCATTTCTATGTATTAGGCATGCTACAAAATATCTGCCTCAATGGAATTTAATTTGGCGAACTTCATACAATATACAATACGAAACATATGAACACTTGAGTATTGTAAAGTAATTTTAAATGATCTGTTTGTGTTTATCATTTCTCAAGTATTAACTCGTGTTAAATTATGGTTATTTCGGTCCATGACAAAGAAATCTACAACTTCAATCTTTAAGGACCCTGGAAACTCAAAACTTCCTAAATATTAGATTTGGCTATCTATATTTGTTTGTACATTTCAATCAGATTTAACAAATTCCAGGTTAAGGGTATTGGTGTACATATCAATATTTCTGTGCGTGAGGAAATGTAGTTGGCAAGAATCAATATTGTTGTGTGTGAGGACATGTAGTTGGCACGAATATTGCATGAGTTGATAATATATATTTTCATTTGTCTCAAAAAGATCAAGTTGATTTACATGAAAACGTAGGAAACAAATATATCGTCCAATTCAGTTTGTTGGATGCAAATTATATTTCAGATTCATTCATTTAATTTCACAGTTCACATTGCCAATTAAGTATGTTTATTTTATCGACCTTTTTAGACGAATCCATTTAATCCCAAACGAGGAAATATTCATCACTTGTAAGTATCAGATATAGATGTTTTGTAAGTAGTTATATTGTATAGATTCTCTAATTTGATAGTCTAAAATAATCCTTTGTTTTCGGCTCAGAATAAAATCTCACTGACTCTGCATTACATGCATCTTTATAAAAAAAAAATTATGATTATACCCAACGGAAGATCCCTGTACATTTGTGCTTATTCCAAGAAAGTACAAGTTCCCCAAATACTAATTCCTGGTTGTTGCGAAGGTTGTTTTCAGTGGACGGTGATGCATGATGCTGTTTATCTAAGAGATAGGAAACTAATAGCCAGCGTACACCTCATGGACGAAACAAATATGCACGAATGTGGTAATTATTTTACACTGCGCTTTTTGTAACGTACAAGGTGCAGTGCATTTGAATACTTTCGTATCATTTTGTTTGCATTGCAAAAAAAACAAAAAAAAAAAAACGTTTTTCTCAGATTCTTATTACGTTTGAAGATACAATGCTATTTTGTCGACATGAATCCTTAAAGATCTTGTAATTTCAGTTTGTTTTATATTGGTGCATTTGAAACTGAACAGAAAGTTATAAAATGAACTACACACACATGTACAATTACCTTAAACGTTCTGCACATCAACTATAAGTCATCAGGCAAATGTGTATAATCCCGTACAGCGTATTGGCTACTTTGATAACAGCAGTGGATAAAATATCTTAAGAGTGTATATTTATGTAAATTGATATGCATTATAAAAGTATATTTTATATAAATAAATTATATGCATGCCTAAATCTAGAACTTAATATTCAATCCGGTGTTTAAGATTTAAATACGAAACTTGTCTTGAAACATGTGTTTATGAAAATTAAAACTTACAGCTTTAAAAGTGACATTTTTAATACATGGTTTCACACTTGAAAAAGAATGCTGCACGACATGACAATGACATGAACAAATTCCACTTAAACCTGACTTCCTCCGTCTTGGTGAAAAATAAAAGACTTTTCACAAGTCCAGACATCTTAGTTTTACAATCACCTAATAATTATTAAAATATTAACTACTTATTATTAACATATTCAACCTGTCTCTCGCTCTTTCCTTTAAGCTAGGGATGATATGGAAAGGTGCCCCCTTTTGACATTCTACTCACAGAATGTGGAATTTATTGGTGCACTTGAAACATTACCATGCAGAACGGGGACTTTACATAATTTTAATAAGGACCTTACTTAGACACTTTTGATATTCATACAGAATCGGAAACATGCATACTTCTGATACCATTCCTACACACCCAGGAACTTACATACACAATTCGGATATAATCTATGATTTATCTAGAACATGGATCGTATGTATACACATTTTGATTTTTTCATATAAAACATGGATATTACATATATAATTTTTTGTCATATATATAGAACGGGAATCTTCATATAAACACTCTTAACTTAATTTATACAGAATGGGGACCTTGCATACGGATTAATTTGTCTTTATTCATACGGAACGGTGACATTGCATTCAAATATTTGAGACCTTATATGCATACACTTATGACTTCATTAATATAGCACAGGAGCAATGCATACACACATTTATTCAACACTCTATCGTTTGAAGGAATATTCATTCTGGGCTTCCAATCAGGAAACAAGAACTTGAATGTGTAATTTTAAATTATTTGCTTAGTATTGTTAAAATCCTTTTACTATAAAAACGAAACCTTGCTAAAGTTAATGGAAAGATTTTAGATATCAAGAGCTTTTTAAGATTCACTGGAAATATATATATATATAATCTTCATTCCTAATAGAAGATGAAAACTATGTTAAACATCTTCTAAAAGTATTTCTTAATGAAAAACAGTGTATTTGAGTTAATATGCGACACGATATAATACAAATTATAATTCTGTTATCCTTTCGCAAATTTTATAACAGTGTTAGTTGTGTAAAAATATATAAAATTTGTGTATATGTTTTGTTGATAATTTTAATAATAACAAATCACAAAGCAGTATGAGAGGTTGGTGCGGGCAGGCAAGGCGATATGTGTTGTACCTCGGGGACTTGGGTTTGATTCTCAATAGGGGACGAATTTAAATGATCTAATCCCGTCTTTACCTTTAATGAAATTGTGCGTGTGATGGTTCTGGAAAATCGATACCCTATACGGAGCAAGTTGTTTATAGCCCTATCAATTCGGAGAGTATTCAAATGATCAGTGCATAAGCAGGCCGATAATAAATTCTCAAAGGATGGCAAAAAGTATCGACCCCACGCGGTGTTACTCGATAAATACAAAATAAAAATTAAATAATTAAAACATTCTTGTACTGAATTTTTACTATAGTTAACCTCGACATGAAGTAGTATGAATTGTGCTCACCAGAAAAATTATAAGGTTTATTAATGTAATTTAAAGTACACACACTCTCTCTCTCTCTCTCTCTCTCGCTCTCTCTCTCTCTCTCTCTCTCTCTCTCTCTCTCTCTCTCTCTCTCTCTCTCTCTCTCTCTCTCTCTCAGCTAGATAAATCAGATGGAGAAAATGCATCATATAACGGTTCACATTTTTACAACGTAGACGCCGCATTTCTTATATTTTAAATTTTGACAATTTCCATTTTAGATAGATGGTGATTGACTTTGTGATATTGTAGATTTTATAAATAAAGTCTGAACGGGAGAATTGACTACAAAAAATAATCACTTTAAAAATCTGACTTGAAGACGTCTCTTCCCAATATTTGTTTATATCACAAAATTAAGGTAACAGGGCGAATACAACATTTTTAGCATTACTTTATATTTTTTTGTAAGTCTTATTTATAAACATTGCTTTTAAATGTTTTCTTATATTTCTAATTTTCGCGAGAAGCAATTATTTACATCATTTTTCCAAATAGTTGACGTTTTGCGATAAGGATGGTTTTCTCATATCGAGACGGGTTCGATTCTCATTTGGGGACGAATTATAATTGTCTAGTCTATATAATAATAATCATTTCCCATGCAATTTCACTTTATGTTATCACGTATCCACCTTTAGTGTATATAGCTTAGAAATAACAACTTCTATATGATTTGATTTCTGTCAGAGGAATCTTGAGTCGATGTGTGTTTAGAGGTGACCTAATTACTGAGCCGCTAAACATGTGCGTTTGCCATGCACGAATGTCAAGAAAAAGATTTTATTTTCTAATGAATTAGTTTTTGTTGCATAATGTTTCTGTGACAGTTAATCAGCCACATCAACTTGTGTAGAAAACGGTCTTAAGTTCTATAGCTGTGGCAGAGCACTGATAGGTCCGGTTATGTCAATTCATTCTGCTTGTACACTGAATTAAACTTCATTAACATCTGATGATGATGATCGTAGATGATATTTTGTTTTACGAGAATCGGTGCAAAACAATAAAGATTTTAAATCGTGGGCGCAGATGTTGGTGGGAGTGATTCATTTGCAGTATGGACACTGTAACAAGAGCTCCATCCAGACTGATTACAGAGGATTTGTATATTGGGTGAAATTTGTCACTTTGAATAAATGACTGAGTATTTGGTTTATTACCCTTGATGAAGCCCTAAGGACTGGTTGTAGGTGTCAGGACGTGAAACAGTTATAAAACAGTAACAATGGCACCTCCATGTCCCAAGCTCCGGTGTCTGGCCCTTCATTTAACTGCGCAACGCAGTAGAGGAAACAATGACTATCAATGGCAGCTTTAGAACAATGTATTTACGACGTAACGTATTTTTAATCCGGGTCTTTCTCAGAGGTAGAAAAGCACAATATTGGTACAGTAGACGCTATGATTGTCCGTGTTTCTTTTACGACATAGATACAAATATTGAAAGTAAGTCATTCTTATGAGGTCGAAGCATACCCATAAAAACTGCAAACAAATGGAGGATGTACAATTTCATCAAAATAAAGAAAATTTTAAAGGAAGGGACATAAATACGTCAATAATTCAGGGGCTGAAAAATCTCTAAAAATCCACTCGCCCAGTCAGGCAAGTTCTAAACAAATTACTCACCAAGAATAAATTCGTACACAACCCACTGTTACAGAAAAGTAAGCGTTGAATTAATTAACATCCTAACGTTGATCGTGTGAAAAATTGTTTTCCACAACTACTTTTGTAACCCTTCATACAAAAGTTTTAGACATTTCCAGTGGAAAGTTATTCAATATTTTCTGGGCTACTATGCGTCATTACATATGTCCGCCACTAAGGTACCGATTACATGTGTCCTAAAAGTCTATGGAACTCTTCCGATAAAGTTCCAGTACTAGGGACTAATATTGTTCAAAATTATATTTAAGTGGGACTTCCTTGTATTTCAACTTTGCAGGTTTTTTTATATTTATAATGAGAGTACCGATATTTTTTGATCAGGGTACCCATATTTCAGAGCATACACAGCAGCTACCTTTTTATGATAAGAACAAATTTCTTTCGTGCATTTAAAAAAGAAAGACTGGAAACATATAAAAATACAATATAACCTTTTTTTTTGGGGGGGGGGGCATTTGATCCACACCAATTTGTTAGATGTTGACATAGTTTCACGCAAAATAAAATGAAGGTCTCGTATATCATGTTTTATTTTGATTGTAACTTTCTTATCCATTGATATATCTGCAAGTATTCAGTTGTACCGTCAGTAGAAACATGTTTCATTTGATGCCAAGAAATATATAGTTTTTATACTAGAGGAATATAAGTAACATCGCTAGTCTATTCTAACCAACGAATGAAACAGATTTTAAAAAAAAAAAAATTAGTGAGATGAGAAAGACATATAGAATTTGTCAAAAAATTACACAATAGTTTCAAAAAATATTATTCACACAAAAATGCGATCGCGTTGTGATGTTTATTATTGTTGCTTTTGCTGTTGTTGTTGTTGCAAGTATTATTATTAATATTATTATTATTCAATCTTATTATTATGACCCAATTAAATAGTCGAGTAAAATACTGACTCGCCTGTCTAATAATCATTGATTCCTGGGCTATCTAGGCCTGTAATAATAATGTAATACTAATATTATTATTGTTGTTGTTGTTGTTGATGATGATGATGATGATGATGATGATGATGATGCTGATGATGATGATGATTATGATGATGAGTATTAGGTTCAAATTTTCTAAAGATATACAGGATTACTTCAAAAACCTATAATTTAGGTTGGAAATTCACCCCTCCATTAGAAAAATGGTGGAATTATCTAAACAGAGGAGGGATTTATCGAAGAAATATAGGTAGAACCTGCAAATAGTCCATGGACTTTGTGCTGCGATTGTTTTTAGAAATTAGCGTGAATTCTGCAATCGCGAGTCCTAAAATAGGTCGTGAACATGTTGTCCCCTGGACCTGTGTAATTTTTAAGATGACATTGTAAAATCTAGAGATGGATCGGTATACGGATAAACCGATAGAGGTCGATAATATTACACTCCAATATGAAAACTGACAATAATTCTTGATTGTATGAGTTTTCAAAAAACGCTCTCCTTATCATAACCTGTGTAATTTTTAAGATGACATTGTAAAATCTAGAGATGGATCGGTATACGGATAAACCGATAGAGGTCGATAATATTACACTCCAATATGAAAACTGACAATAATTCTTGATTGTATGAGTTTTCAAAAAACGCTCTCCTTATCATAACAGATTATGTCGAATAAACTGAATAAATCAAACAATTAGATGTCTACCACATGAATATGTCAATCACACACTATAATCAATCACAAAATTGACTAGGTAGAGCTATATGTCTTGGTCATAGTTTTACATCTGTATGCACAACTAATGCTGCAGCTAATTTGTTCCCATATCCTTGGTAAATGGAACATTTCAGTGTAATATGGTTTAAGTTAGACAAACACAGCAGCTGCTTATAGTTAAACATGCATAATTAGCATCAAATGTATATCTACAATCCATATTGTTTATTGGAAGTTGTGTATCGCGATAGGTGTGCGTGTGTGTCTGTGTGTGTGTGCGTTCGTGTATGTGTGTGTGTAACACTTAACAACTCGAATTCAGTCTATAAATAAAATGAAATGTGTTTGAGTTCACGCATATTACAAGCTGGAAATATCCTAGAATTGAGTGGTTGCCTTCCAGTTTGCCCAAAACTCCTTGATTTTATCGGAGGGAATATAATACGTTTAAACTGAATAAAATGCGTTACTATTGAAATTCAGAATTCGTGTTTTTTACATATCCCCCCCCCCCTTCAAAATTAAAAACGGATAAATTAGTATATAAATAAATAAAATACGATAAAATTGAATGGATCAAAAGACACGATACCGGTAGTGTTCATACTGAGCGGCTTCCCTTTGCTGTAGTGGTGCATTCATTATTTTTTCTTCGATATGAATAAGGAAACTTACTCCTTGAAAGGTTTTTGAAGTTCAGAAAAAAATTAAAAAAGAACTCTTCAGTGCTGTACGAACCATGGAGTTCCGAAATAAAAAATTCTTTTCATTTCAAAGCTACTTTATCTGCTATGAGACCCACAAAATATGTGATGAGCAATTGTTTATAGAGCTATGCTCTTTCACTTAGTTGACTGGCAAAATCGAATTTATACATTTAGTGTTTACTGAACTCCATTCCATAAGCCCATGCTATACTAACAGTCAAGTTTTCTTATTGTTTAAGAGTATAGGGGTGCTTGAAACAGGTGACAGGCAATAGCTGACCAGGACCGTCCAACATTGATAGTTTCGAACCATAAATCATAGGAATACCGTAATTTTGCAGCGAGACATTTGGAAAGATACTGTAGAATTCTAGGAAACCCGTTGTCATACATCACTTGTAATCTTTCTTGACTGGTCGCACTGACATGGAGTTTTCACCAAAACACTTTCTGTAATATCTAATTGGTTCTGAACAAAAATAGTGCAGATCTGATCACCAACATATCGGCTCTGTGTGAAGGAGTTTTGCAAACCGGATCTTATTGACCTTGGGGCCAATACAAAGGTCATTGCTTACTCCTCTTGCATGAATGATCGTACTGAACAGAGTTTGGGATGTTAAGTACTGGGTCATGATCTAATTGTTACAAGATTCACAGTTTTCATATGATTACATTAGTTCCTAAGAATTCTACAAGTATTCTCTTTTTATGCTTTTCTTTACGAAAATCCACATATTTTTCCTACTTGAACGAGCGCTCAAAAATATTCTTTTTGATCCGAAGTTTTAATATCAAACACAAAGGAAATATCGAGAGTCGATCTTAAATCAGAAACTTAAACAAATCATCTAATAGGAAACAATTGCCGATGGCTATTTGCATTCCGCAGAATTTATTTGGCATGCATTGGGAAATATTTTAAATTCACCGTTATATTTATAAAAATTACTATTGGGGTTAATATGGATAAAACTCTTCATAATGTAATATTCAAACAGAAATCATTAGGAACACAACCTTTTAAGATGCGAATCATGGACCATTTTATTTGAATTACCGGCAGTAATTGATTATATTCCTATTGCAAATAATTCCCGTTAGCACAAATATTTCTTTGA
>JAQPZY010001620.1:1072500-1117500 GCA_029931535.1 Margaritifera margaritifera
AACTTCTGCTGCAGCAATCTCCAAGACAAATATGGTAATAAAATGAAACTTTGAATGACAGATACAGATTCATTGTGTGTTTTTGTAGTGACAGATGACTTTTACAATTACGTGAAAGAAAATATTCAGTAAAAATACAAGCGATTACAAAAAGGATAATATTTTTGGTGTTCCTTAAATGAATAAAAGGTACCAAAAATTTTTTAAAGATGAATTGAATGGTGTACCAATGAAAATATTATGTAATTTAATGGTGTACCAACGAAAATATTATGTAATTGAATGGTATACCAATGAAAATATTATGTGGTCTAACAAGTAAGTTAAATGCATGTAGAACTGACAAAAATGGAAAGAAAGTATGCAAGGGTATAAACAAAAATCAGTAATTAAAAAGAATCTAAAGTTTGAAATGTACAAAGAGTGTTTATTTAGCCAAACCATGAATCGCCAAGAGA
Organism: Margaritifera margaritifera; assembly: GCA_029931535.1. Classification (NCBI taxonomy): domain Eukaryota; kingdom Metazoa; phylum Mollusca; class Bivalvia; order Unionida; family Margaritiferidae; genus Margaritifera; species Margaritifera margaritifera. The sequence continues at coordinate 1,072,959 of JAQPZY010001620.1, forward strand.
TGAATTTAATTAGATCCTACCATCATACAATATAACATTACGTTAAACAAGGTTGCATTCAATTTCTATGGTAACGTGGTGTATTTAGCAGATAAATTAAATGCATTGCCTTATGGCTATATTCGATGTTAGGAAGTTTCCCCTCCCTCCCTCTACCTTGTAAATACACGAAAATTCAGGCCTTATTACCAATATGGGGTATATACTTTTAGTAGCCTTATTACCAATATGGGTTATATACTTTTAGTATCCTTATTAACAATATGGGGTATATACTTTAAATAGCCTTATTACCAATATGGGGTATATATTTTAAGTAGCCCTATTACCAATATGGGGTATATACTTTAAGTAGCCTTATTACCAATATGGGGTATATACTTTTAGTAGCCTTATTAACAAGATGGGGTATATACTTTTAGTTGCCTTATTACCAATATGGGGTATATACTTTTAGTTGCCTTATTACCAATATGGGGTATATACTTTTAGTAGCCTTATTAACAATATGGGGTATATATTTTAAGTAGCCTTATTACCAATATGGGGTATATACTTTTAGTAACCTTATTACCAATATGGGGTATATACTTTTAGTAGCCTTATTAACAAGATGGGGTATATACTTTTAGTAACCTTATTACCAATATGGGGTATATACTTTTAGTAACCTTATTACCAATATGGGGTATATACTTTTAGTAACCTTATTACCAATATGGGGTATATACTTTTAGTAGCCTTATTAACATAATGGGGTATATACTTTTAGTGGCCTTATTAACAATATGGGATATATACTTTTAGTAGCCTTATTGACAATATGGGGTATATACTTTTAGTAGCCTTACTAACAAGATGGGGTATATACTTTTAGTGGCCTTATTACCAATATGAGGTATATACTTTTAGTAGCCTTATTAACAAGATGGGGTATATACTTTTAGTAGCCTTATTACCAATATGGGGTATATACTTTTAGTAGCCTTATTACCAAGATGGGGTATATACTTTTAGTAGCCTTATTGACAATATGGGGTATATACTTTTAGTAGCCTTATTGACAATATGGGGTATATACTTTAGTAGCTTTCGAGAGGGTGGTCAATACGGTTCGTTAGGGTTATTCTCTGGTTTCACAATACCACGAACAATAGCTACCACTTATTGATTAGATTATACTCCATTACGCTTTAGTGAATACAAGTTTCATAAATTATATAACACACTGCAATATGTCAATGAAATTTTAAAAAATCTGAATTATATACAATCATTTTTCAACTTTAATTTTATGTCAGATTAGTGGTAAATAATAATAGATTTGTTTATTCAGTAGATATCAATAAATTCAATGAAAAATATACAATGAATAATTACTAAAATATTTTTTAGAAGAGGGCAATCTTTTATATTTTCAATTAGAAGAGTTGATAATAGTATAGAATCATTGATTTAACATTTTATAGCTGAGACAGTATCACAATTTGTTACCATTAATTATGGCAACTGCATCAATTATGGTTGGAGGAGCTATTGTTAATGCTTTAGCATTCGCAGGAAGTAATTTTATGTTTGAAATATTTGATCCAAATGGTGCATATTAAGAAAGAGTAAGACGTGAAATATCAATGAATGGAACGAAAATAGAGCAAAATCACTTGATTACGTGACTGAAACCTTAAAAGAACAAGGTATGGTTACTCAGAACTTAAATAGTTTAGATGAAGCTTTTTCTCTTTATTCTTCTACTCATCCTGAAGCTGTCTACATAATATTTACTCGCGTGTTTTGTTTCTTTTCTATCAGTTACTTGGTAATCTGTCTTTCTACTAATTGTTACAGACTGTTTACCAGCTGGTAGAATTCCACTTTCTCCAAGTTAGTATTTGTAGCAGTATTTATTCTATTTTTTCGTCACGTGTAAACATTGCATTTATTTCGTCAACAGACATTTGTCTCCAATATTTAACTGTTCCCGCTCCATAATTATATTTGTAAGCATTTTTCACATGATCTGGTGTAGGTTTTCCAAAATCCTGATGTGCAGTATTATGTTCTTCAGGACCATTATCAGCAAGAACTTTTTTCTCACTAATATATCTCAAATCATGATGAGAAGGAATAGGAAAGTTATCTCAGATTATGCTAATCCTTTAGATCTATATTATTGTTTGTTGGATTAAACTATTGAGAATCAGGTAATGGTATTTTTCATTCAGACAACAGTTTTCTTGTCTGAAAGTAGAAGCAAAACCCATATATTGATTTTAATTGTTCTGGTATGTTAGTATCAGTTAGATGACAATAAGATATTCCACATCCTGATGTTTCCATCCATGCAGTCCAGTTTAACTGTTTTAGTCAGAATTTTTATATCAAACTGTTCTTAATATTTGTTCATTGTATCATCATTGTACAGTTTTAAAGTGTAATTGTCTAACCGCACAATGGCTTGTACAAAAAACAATTTTTTGTGTAGCATGTTTTTATCTCCTTATATATGTCTATAAAAGCTTTAGCGACTGGAACGTTAAAGTGAAATGCTGCACAAGGGTAGGGTCCGCTACTTGACGATTTAGTTTGGGTTTTTTGTTTGTTTGTTTGTTTGTTTGCTTGCTTGTTTTTGTATCTGAAGTCCATTATTTATTTATCCAAAGTTTTACATTTTATAAATTTGAAAATATAAAATAATGGCGGGTAGACATTCATCGCTTTAATTTGGAACTGGCATGAGAAATTTATCGTCAGATTTAAGAGTGAAGCTTCTTGTGATAGTCTTTTAGCTTTTAATGTTTAATATGTATCGTTTTGAGTTATGTTGTAGCGTCGAACGATCATCTTTCAGGTTTATTACGGGACAGATGAGTGGTCAAATTCTATCAATCAGATTATAGGTTTTCTTATCTCTATTGTCGTCTAACGCCTATCGATCATCTTTCAGTGGGCTTACGGGGAGTGTCTAGAATACAATTGGACTCCGAGCGTGATGTTCGCGACACTAAATGGTTTGGTCTCAATTTCAGAGAGAAAGACCTCGGAGGGAAGATTGGTTAGCGGGCGGGTGGGTGGGTTGTTTATTTTTTAAACATGACAATAAGGTATTTTGTGGGTAAACCAGGAATTATACTGTCAAACAAATTATGGGGGTGGGGGTAGCGTGTTTGTTTTTAAAAACTTATTTGCGCCTCGATGGTTGATTATTGAAAATAAGGCTGTTTGTGGCCGAGCTATAAGGCATACTGTAATGTGGAAATGCAGGCCACTACAAAACTTAGAGGCTAAAAGATATAATATTTACATCTCATCGGACTAATTAGTGAAATGGCATCTATTTCCCGAGAGTCATTCGTTATGCTTTAGATTGTCGATACCAGTAGTTTACTTTATCATTAATCAGCTTGGTAAATATTACACAAAACATTTTACTTCATTGTCCTATAAATCAGCGAGGAAGGTGATCGAATGATTCATATCATAAAGCTGTATGCATTATGCTTAAGTTGTAAATAATCAGGATACCTAAAGTGTTCGGTGATGTTAGCTATTCATTTCTATGCCAAAGATAACAAATCTTTCTAGACTTTACAGATGAATAATTTGAATGCCATGGAAGCATCTGAAAATCAAGCTTCCCTATGTCAAGGACGCAATCAGTGAAACTGAATAGATGACTATAGTTCATGTGCCACTTAAATTTCTTTTTGCTGCTGTTTTCAATTAAATCAAGAGAGAAGAGAGAGAAAAAGGTAAAAGGGGAAGAAGGAGAGAAGGAGGGATATATGGCAGGATACATGAAACAAATTAATGATAGATAAACATATAAAAATAAAGATTGCTAGATATTACCAAGCCAATTTCCCTGTCGGTTTTAAAACTACTCGATCAGATTCTCAACAAAGTGTGGATCGTAGTGGGTTTAAATACCCATCCACCTTCCCTGTTTAAAAAAAAAACAAAACAACAACTCTGGATGTTATAACACTGTAAGCGTATTTTATATAAAACTGTACATTAGGCTTTTAAAGAAAGTACAACAGCTGATATGATAATGAAAACATACGATATTATAATGATGGCGCTGGAATAGTGGAATACTTGAGAAAATACCTGCAGAAGAAATACATTGAGCAATGACACTCTTCTACATGATAGCAATGGTTTGACAGAAGAAGGCTTATTAAGATTAAATCAAAATATTAAATCTAGTGTGATATGTGTTTCTGGTGCTCAAATATAAACAACAAAAACATTTCGTACGAAGTTTGCACAGTTCAAGGCACTGTAAACACGTTTTTTGAAAAATTAATTTAGGGTGAACCCTTTATGGCTCAAATGAAAACATTTCAATACGACTTCAGCAATACATTTCAGATGATAAAGTTAGACTAAAATACGTTGCTGCTGGCGATGGTATATTTGTGTTACCTGTGATACGGTGTTGAAGCCTGGCAGCATTATGGGATACAAAGACAATTTGAAAAGTTATCATATACATTTAATCTAGGAATACATACTCTTATAAATACTGACGTGGTAAAGAATATAATACCAGTAGCTGATAAGCAGTCTGTAACAATTCGTCAAATGATAGACAATTAGATAAAATAAGAGAACGTGATTAGGAATTATGAAAATAGGAAGGAAGAAAGTAGTGATGGTCTTGTAATCACAATGGCATGACATACAACCGAAATAAATCATGATCACGAAGCAAATAAACAAGCCTTTAAAATTATTACTATGTTTGCAGGAGCTGGCTTTAAAATCAGGTTATTTTTTAGTTACCCTTATTGCCTTTTTTCTTCTTATTCTCTTAATTGACAAATATAAACCTTCGTTTACAATTCTACAGAAAAAACTAATTAATGCTAAAAATAGCAAAATGGCATGATCAGCTAATTTAAAAAATCCAATTAGTTTAGCTGATTTTAAAAGCCAGTTTATTGCACTGTCATTGATATCTGGCAACGATAATGCTCGCTTTTCAAATAATTCAAACGAATAGTTCACAAAATGTTTCGTTCCTTATTTAACTTTGCCAAGGAATGAATTACCTTTACCACCGCTACAACTACCACCTTTTCCTCCACCACCATCTGTTAGATCTTTTACAGAATTTTATATGGTTAGACCAAGAGTTTCTCCTATTATAACTATGGCTGTAAAAATCGTAGCAATGGTCACGCTTTGCCTTTTGAACTATTGTTGCAATGGTAACGTTTATTTAACTTTGAGTTTATGTTGATATTTTCTGTAAAGTTATTTTCTAAATCTGTTAGATGCCCAAATATTTGTTATCGTTTGCTTTCAGTGCTTTGCACCTGTTTTTTTTTTTTCTTTCTTTTCTTGATGTCCTTCTTTTCAACGTCTAGTTTCATTTATTCTATTTTTTATTTAACTGCTTCAATAGCATTCATATACTTTCTTAATTCTCTGTCATTTTCCAGCGTAAATAGTCTTTGAACACATCCTCCTTCATCTGTAGTTTACTAACCAGGAGAAATCTTACTACAAACTGCGTCTATTTTACAAATGATTGCCCCATAATCATTATTTTCTTTTTGCATTAACTCTCAAAATCGTTTGTTTCATTCAAACATATATCTGTCTCTATTTCCTCAGGAATTTGTTGGATGTCTGACGGAACTTTCGGTTATAACGGCTGTTATGTTTCTTGAAAGGCAGGTTCCATCTCAATGTCTTCGTATACAGAGCTAACAAATGTTTGCCCTTTTTGCAGTATAGTTTTAACCTTACTTAGTAAAGTCATTTACAAAATGGACCTTCACGCTGACTTTGTATTGAGCTGATTTTTAAAACTAATTTCGATCTCCTTGAGTAATAAATACATTTGTTGGTCTAGTTCTTCCTTCTTAAATAATATTCATTTCACTTTAGCATATTTGTTGATGAATTCTTCACGACCATTATATTTTCAATTTTTGCTACATATTTGTAATGTTCGAATACTAATAAAATTTTTAACTCTTGATTGTTGAGGAGTTTCAAATCACTTATTAGATGAATTATTATCTGGGAAAGGATCTTCAAATGTTGTATGAGTTTGTTCTTCACATTCATCTTCATCGTAATCAGGTTTATACAATCTTCAAAATCCTTTTGATCACCTTCTGTCATTTTTATAATATTGAAAAAGATATAGGTCACACAGAAGATAACGGTAAGAGAAGCAGCATTGGAGGAGAATAAAAACAGAAATTTTAAATAGTATAGCAAATGGAAAATAATGGGAAAGACGTTAACTTATAATCAGTTGGAAAAAATGGACGGAAAATAAGTAAAAACAAAAACGTATGAGATTTGTGTAAATATAAGACAAGTAAATATAGAAAAATCATTGTCAGATGTTACAATACTATTAATGCTATTTCTGATGAGTTTGCTTCTAATATTTGATAACTTAATCAAATTACAGACAGAGTTAAAAAAGAAGATTACATCACATCAAATGTCATGAGATACTTTACTGGGACGTTATCTTTTTGCTTGGGTATAAAACAGACTAACACATATGATTTAAAATCTCAACAATGATAAAATGAGCAGTTTTTAAAAGCGTCTACTTTTTATCTTGTACTCGATTCCTCCCTGTTTCTGATGGCATTCTATCATTTTTAGTACTGTTATCTTTAATGCTCATGTATCTAGTATTTGGCCAGTGAAAGTATGTTCTTAGTTGTTTTGGATCAGATAGGTCAAAATAGGCACAAAGAATAACATGATCTGTATCGAGATATCTTTCATCATCATATTGATCTAGTTTTGTGACGTTTAGCCGTTTCTTTTAGGATTTAAGTTATGCAACACCGAATATCTTCAACATAATTAAAATTCTATTTCTCGTCAAGTGAATTATTTTGATATTTTCACCGTTGTTGTACCTTTGTTTCGTGTACTCGTTTACATGTTGTATATTTTCTTTATTAAAATTTGTAATATATCCCTTATTATTTTTCTCCATTCTTTAAGCCACTCCTTCATACATTGTTTGTAGTAAGAACTAGTTTTTTCTACACTCAGTTATGACTTTTCTATTTCACATTCTGAGCATGTCTCGGTATCCATATATACAGTACTATTTGTTTCTCAATGAGTTTTAAAATGTCCTGCTGTTTTCTTTCTATATGATTGTAAGATGAGTTCAAATGTACGTGCATTGTAATTGAAATATGGTTTTGAATAATAAGCAACTAACCTTTTAATCATATTCACTATAAACGGAAAGAGATAAAAGCAAAACTGAAGAAATCCCTACGGTTGAGAAATTGGTTACAAACTTATAAAACGTTAACAAGGATTTAGAAAAATCAAAGCTGATAGGTTAAAACAAGAGCAAAGAAATTCTTTGGGAGAAGCACAAGATAGTACAATTAACTCAAACAAAAATGTTTTACTTGATAGGTGATGTAATTGTTGAATTATGATTAAGTGCTAAATTGATGTATACAAAGAGTATGATTATGTGTTGAAATGAGTATCTCTGTTTTAAAACATATACAATAACAACCAGACAAATTAGTTAAAGAACAGGCAAATCCATTTCAAGAAATACTTTAAGTAGAGCAAAATTTCACAGTAATAAACGGCAAATGAGAAAAGGAACATAATTAACAATGTTTACCATGACAGTAAGTTCAGCTCTTACAGTTACTAACATCCTATTTTACAGATGTTTAAGATGGTAATAGATTCACCAACAAAAGTCAATTTTGAAGAAGTCAAAAAGTTGATAATTTTGATTTCTTTGAGTCATTTTATGATTGAATATCTAATAGCACAAGCGATACATGAATACAAAACAATTAAGTAAATAAATGATTAAAGAGATCAAACATTACAAGTTTCTTAACTGGGTAGATGTGTGTATGGCTACTACTACAAGTCGAATGGGTGTTACAGCTACTGGTTTAGGAGTCGCGGGAATAACAACAAGATTTACAATACCTTTGACTTTGAGCGGATTTGGTGCAACTTTAGTATGGTTGGTAGCTAAAGCTTGCAAGGAGAAGTTGATGTACATTTTTATTTTTATTTTTATTTTTTTAAATTTTTTTTCTTTAATACGAAGAGATCGTAACCACTGCCATAAGTAAGTTGAACAGTATTGATTCACAATGCATTAATTGTGAAAAGTCAACTTTCTTCGTAGAAACTTAAAAGAAACACAAACATACTATTTAGAAGGGGAAATTTTTTTATACATTGGTATTAATTTGCATCAAAATGTCAATTTATCATCCGAAATGCTTTCAGGAATTATTGAATAAAGAAGAAGTATAACAAATTTGTAACAATAATTAGAAACAGTAATTATTTGCGGTGCAATAGCTAACAGTTTAGCATTAACGTTATTTGGTCCAAATATAGTTGATGAAGAGAGAAACAACAGTATAAACCATAGACGAATTGCAGAAGAAAACTAGTTAGTTCAATGCAAACAGAGCAAAACGCTTTTGCTCTCTAATGATGTAAAGTGCTAGTATTTGAATGGGACGCCTGTTTTGGATCATGAAGGATGAGATACAAAAAAAAGTCCGCACATAACGCGATAGTGTCTATGTTTTATAATTCTAAAAGTATATTATAGGCATGAAACTCTTGTGATATATCCATTTGTTTGTTTTACATGTATTGCAGTGTTTAAAACATATATAGGTAAAGCATATGTATAGATTTGAAATATATTGTAAGGTGATACAAATAGAACCACAACTATGTAAACGTGTCTGGTCTTATGCCAAACATTATCAAGAAAAAGTGTCCTGTATCGCCAAAAATAGATGAAAATGTAATGTGGGAGCCTTTTTAACGAAAATGGATGCAGCCTTTTTCACTGTAATAATAGGAATAGCTGTGAATATAAGTTTCCATATTTTTTCCTTAAACTAACGGTATGAGTATCTACACAGTTTTGTGCATCCCCACAAATTTTCTTATTACTTCTAAGCTGTCACGATAGCCAACACAATGACGGGATAGCTGACAAAATATCCATTAATTAAGTTTTCTTTCTGAACCATGGTAAAAAAGACTTTATGCAAAAGGAGCACCCGTTTAAGTATGGCAGATATTGCCTGGAAATTCGTAATGTTTCTTTTCATGAATACAGTGCTGGTTTGATGTTACTGAGAAAAATGACAAACTTTACCTGTATCATATCAGAATTACATTGGTATCCTGCCTTTTATTACATTGGTATCCTGCCTTTTCATCACCTCGAATGAAGCAAAAGAGCAACAGAGAACAGAAATCATATGCCTCTCTGTGCAATATCTTTTCTCCATAATGTTTCCATCCACATACGTAAATAAAGACTCTTGCATGTCGCTTTTTGTAATGTCATCAAATTCAAGATATTTCCATAATATATGAAAGAGATGTTTGATTCATATTTTTGGATATATCTCGTATTTTTCTTTTCTTGATTAGTAACTTAGTTGGATGGCACAAAAACTTTGAGCAAAACAAGTGCAATTCCATTGACGTGTAAGCTTGTTTGTATCACATTTCTGTCATGATTTTTAAAAATTACATTTGAAATTACAATATGATTTGATTCAGCTCCTAGTTGTCAACAACAATTTAGTTCCAATCAATCAAAGCGACACTTGAGAAGGGTAAGGTGGGGGCGACTAACTGTGACAAAAGGTTTTGACAATAATGCTAAGTTTTCGAGTTTTCCAGCATACTGTTTTCTAATTACATGCAGAGATCAGAGAATGTTTTTCTTTTCATCAATGTAAACATTTTAAGCACAAAAAAGCTAAGATTCTCAAGACAGATTGAGGTTTGAAGAAAACTCTTTCCATGCACATTTCCAATTAATGAAATAGTTGATATATTATTGACACAGCACGGAGCTTAACGCATGTTATTATTTGAGGAATACAATTTTTCCCAAATTTATTTGAATAGCTCACTGTAAATGCAAGTGTTGAATCCCGGCTAAATCGGTATATTTACTATTTTATCCTTTAACATATTTAAGCTGCAAGTGGTCCACAGGGAAAATGAAGAATGTCAAAATGTCAAACCCTTTCTGACAGCCTAAAGGAGAATCAGACAGGATTTAAATCCGTTGCAGCTTTATTTGTTCTTATTTTCTCATCGCACATGAGTGAAGCAAAACACAATAAATCCTTAAGCAATGGGTCAGTTTGTTAATCAGACTTGGAATTACTCGTGCTTTATCATCCAGAATAAGTCTGTACGTATGGTAACATCATCATAAATGAATATCAAATCGACTAAGATATTCTTCGATCATTTATGTATTAAGTAAATTTTAATTATCTTGAGCATTTGCGCTTTATATGCATGAGCACACAAATGTTTCTAGACCAGCAAACAAAGCTGCAACAGCATACGACCATCTTTTTCATTCATAAATGTAGTGACACTATAGATGACCCATTTCTTTGTTCAAATGGGTATATTTCTTCCTTGGCAAAAGTACTTCACTGATAAACGTGCTGCAACAGTCTCAAAATGACGAGTTTACCAATAGCTATAATATTAAAACAGATTGAACCAGATAGTCCCATACTGAGAAAAATTGCCAACGCCTTCAAAAGTCTGATTATATGACATATTTATGCAAATTACTATAATAAAGCAATAAAAGCGAATCGCGCGAAATGACACAAAGGCAGTTATGTGACTGCGCCAGAGCCGTATATACCTTGTAAAATAATACGTTGAAATTTATTTACACAAAAATCAACTGCTCTAAATGGCAACTGTTTATTGGAAACCAATCGACTACGTGTGTCAAGAAATGAAATTTTAAATAATTAATACTTACGAATTCTCCAATGCTTACTCTTGTTCGGAAGTAATTAAACAATCCAGCACACATGACTATAGGAGATTACGAATGTGTTATCAATTGTTTTACAAATATCGATTTGTCCAAAAGAAAGTATAAGAAGTAACGAATCGGAATTTAACAAGCGTCAATAGATATGATTCGAACATAAAAATAAATCTTATCAAGAGCTTTCACAACGACAACAACATCTCTCTCTCTCTCTCTCTCTCTCTCTCTCTCTCTCTCTCTCTCTCTGTAGGAGCGCCGAATACAGATATGTATGGTGAAAGATTTTTATCTAATATGGTTTGGAAACGCAAATGTTATTTTCCATTTTCTTCCCATTTATCTGCATAATGTACAAAATAGTCGATGGTATTTCCTTCAGGGTTTGTATACGCTGCAGTCATTAGCACCATGAAAGAAGTAACATTTACTTGTGTGACTGAAATAAAAAGGAGATGCAATGCTTTAAACACTGAAATTGGGAAAAATTGTAACCGGTTTTTGCTAAATTACTTGCAAGATTTAGAAATAGCATGCTGCAAAGGGGAATTAACTTCTTTTCCATTCCTTCATCCTTTCTGGAGGATTATGATTAATAATTGTTTTGCAGAAAGGTCTAAAAGCACCACAGAATAGATGCTAGAAACCATCGATCGAGATATTGAAAAAAGTAACTTAACGGAGTCATGAAGAAAATAGAGCTAAATTAATGATTGCGCTCAAATATAGGTTCAAGGAAGGATTTTAGCCTTTATCGTAATTACATCACTCATGAAAATATAAACGATAAAATATTCTAAACGATGAATAATATCAACATTGGACTGATTTATCTTAAATGTAGAAATTTAGACATTCGCTCTCATACATATGTAAACCTTCATATTAGCTGGCAAATTACCACAGAGTAAATAGGAGAACTTACATTACTGTATAAGGTCGGTTCATAACAAAATATCAGAGGAGACCTGAAGGCTTGGCGCTTCATACTCCCAGTTTCAAACATTTACAACTATAACTTCCTTGTTAAAAAAGTAATTATGATGTACAGGATCCAGCGTATTAATCTTCCAATAATTCTTGCCGTATGTCTAATTTGGTGTTATTATGTATCCCAAATTTTAGAGTCGACTTTGATTTATGTACTAAGTACATGTGATGTCTCATTCAACATATAAAAAAACACTGCAATATGACGAAATGCTTACGGTATGATACGTTAACGGTCAGAATGGTACGAAGACGAAACCGTAAAATAATCAAAACCTTAGGAACGGTACGTAAACGGAACAAAGCGGTTGCATTAGAGATCTCAAAATGATCAGAAATGGCGGGGAAAGGTACTAAAACGGTATGCAAACAATAGGATGGTCGGAAAGTGGTAAGGGACAGTACTTAGACAGAATAGTACGATTGAGAATTAATCAACACTAAACGGAATGCAAACGGTAGGTTTATGCAAACGGTGTCCTAAATTGTTTGAAAAGGAGAAAACTAGGCGGAAATGGAACACTAAATCGGATGAAAAAGTAGCTACAACTTCGATAAAAGGGCGATATTCCCGGCTCGAGTCATAGGACAATCCCAGGAAATCCCTGACTACAGCAAAAACACATCATTGGGATCACCTCGGTTATTTGTGCGAGACAACAATATGCATCGTGTGTATGTCGGAACAGTAATTTCGCGAAAAATCATCCCTTTTTTGTTCGCCGGAAATGTTTTCGCAAAAAAGAAACGGCAATCTGTTCTTACTGCCTGTTATTTCTACGAATGGATTGACCATATGATTGACCGAGAAGTTGCGAATGAAAAAATAGTTCGATGCATTTGCAACTTCTCGGTCAATCCTTGTTTCATAAATAACCAAGGTTGTCCGAATGACAGCTACTGGCATATTTTCGAGGTATGATCCGTAGGATTGACCTCGAAGTTGCGAATGGTGAACACATTTGACATGGGCGAGGATTTTTTTTAAGACCTCATATTCAAATATGAACATTGCTTATTCACGCAAAATTTGATTTAAAAGGTAACTGGATTCGAAACAATTACAACTGACAATGCAGTATTCAGAAAGAATTAAAGAGAAAAACCTGGCTAAGGTATAATATACACTTAAGCGATAGAGTTTATTTTATTTACTACATCCGTGAAAGTTTAGCACAATTGGTCCCCAATTTGTTTTCTAATAGAGGGCGCTGCATGTGTGACATGTAACCTGAACTTCCGGTAATTGCATTGCTACCTTAGCACTGTCAGATCTACTGAACTAAAACAATCGTCATGTGTGTTGTGTGTGTCAGGGAGAGAGAGAGAGAGAGAGAGAGAGAGAGAGAGAGAGAGAGAGGAGAGAGAGAGAGAGAGAGTATTTGTGTATACTAACATTGCAAGTGCGGGTGCATGACCCCGCTGTATTCTTAGTGGTAAATTAAGTATAGGATACTCGGATTTTATTATGACAAACATGGGTAAATAATGAGCTATCCAGCGATTTCATCTGAATATAATGACAACGATCATTAGTCTCTCGCCTGCTATGAAGAACGAACGACACGTTCTGTCCTGATCAATCTGTTGACCGGGCTCGTGAAATACAATTTAATATCGTAGGTAGTAGGCTTGATTAAAACAAAATAAAATGAACAAAGAAATTTTCATGCATAAACATTTCTCATTTCTATTTTCAGTATCTGTGGTCGACATTTATGTGATCTTGATTCAGAAAATTGGATCTTTCTCTTCAAGTATATGTACAGATTATACCATTTTCCACTTATAAAAATATATAATTCCTTATGCATAAAAAATATTTTAATTTCAATCCGTCTAAATCAATATACAGTATATGTGTTCAAAAGTTTAGTTGATACAAAAAACAGTGAAGCTATCTGATGAAAGCAGATAAGTATGAACATGTACAAATCGCAACTATTGTCACCAGCCAGATGTGCAGATGTAATAAAACAGATAATAAAATGTTTTTGTTTTTTTAGTTCAACCTCTTGGCTTTTGAGTAGGATGACAAAGCAAACATGTATGACTTGACTGGTACCGGAAAGGTCACTTACACTAAGAAATTCTAATCATTTCATTCCCGTGCAACTATTTCCAGAACATGCAACATTACCTTTGCTTACTTGCATAGTATTTTACTCTCATATATTTTCCTCACCTTTCACCCTTAAGGTACTAATACAGTAAGAGCAGGAGACATACGGGTGGTTCCAATATGACGGAACCATGGTAATTCTTTTCAGGTACTGAGACCATAACTGGAGTAATGCTTAGCCTCTCCTGACAAGACCCATGAACTCAAACATTTCTTGACCATTTTCTATCCAAAAAACTTTGATTTATCCATTCAAAATGGCACAGAAATCTAAGATAAGGCATACATTTAGGCTCCAGGTATGATCATTTGTGAGAAATATACTAAATATTTGACCCTGAAGGCATCAAATTCTAAAATTCATCATTTTCATCAATTTAAATATCTTTTAACAACTGAAAATCAACATACAATATGTATTTATGGCACACATTTGATTCTAAAGGATGAGTCCAAGTGTTAAGGCAATTAATATCTATACAGTTTTGCATTTCTGGAAATAGCCCAATAATCTCAAAAATTCTCATTTGTTTGCCTTAGGTGCACGCCAGTGATCTCCATTGTTCATTCATTTTTAAAGATTAGAAGTATCATTTTAAACGTTTTTCTTTAAAAAAAAAAATTACTTTTTTTAAAAAAAACTTACTTCCAAAGCAACAACCGGGGTGGAGATTTTAGTCCAAAATTTTGAATCTCTTCATAGTTGTTTGAAAATTTAAATATATGAAAATATATAAAAATGTATTAAAATTGGTCTTGGCAAATGAAACAAGATTTATTTCAAGAAATGTAGTATAATTAGCATAAACATTTAAAGAAAACTTCATTCTTTATTAAATTTAGCAAGTGAGTCGTTTTGTTTGCACCACACATTTGCGACCTATGGCATAACACGCAATTCCACTTATACCGCTGTCTTGTAAGATAAACTGAAACACACTGCAGCAAACGCAATCAAACATCGTAGTTATGCTTCAGTGTTGTTACAGCTACTGAAGAAATACATGTATCACTTGTCTAAGTTCATTACGGTATCACTACATTAACTGAGCCATCAGCTATTATGACATCATATTGAAGTCGCTAAGATAATCATTAATCTCATTTACATATATATAGATCTACATAATTCTCTCTCCATATATTTATATATATATATATATATATATATATATATATATATATATATATATATGACACGTTTTCAATAGACAATTGAATGCCCCATGTTTTGAGACAAATAACTTATTAACCCTTAATATCGATAGCGAATTTCACGCTTGTTACACACATCTCTCTTACACATCTCTCCTTCCAAGCAAAGTTCTCTTTTTGCTTCCTGCCTCCACTGCTATAGCCTTCTTTAGCGATGAAAAGTGATCAATTTGAGATTGCTTGCCGACTGCTGTTTAGAATAAAAATAAAGTACAAATGTATTGGTATTGATAATTGAAGGCAGAACGTTATTTCTCTTCCGCATTAATTTATACATTTAAAAGTCTTCTGTCATTTTGCAACCATGAATTGGCCCGGTATCTGCTATCTTATTGAACAGCGGGCTATTTATCCCTACGGCACGATGATCTTAACTTCTACGGGTTGGTTAGTAACTATTATTTCCTTTATCAGTCATTATAACATAATATATGAAACGCTGTTTTTCCCTTATGAAAGTTACTGACGAGAACCTAGTATCAATCCCTTGGCTGCTGAATGGCGATTTCCGTCTTAAAACAACACGCGGTAAATGTAATATACTGAACGTGGTGGGGTGATACGGGCAAGACAATTTAGCCCCGTACTCCTCTGAGCTTCGAGTTTCACTTATTAGCAGTTAACCTGTGTTTGAAGCGATCAAAGCAAAAAGAAACGAATCGTATTCGTATTCTTGGAATATTTGCGAACCAAAAATTAGGGACAAATAATTCTCTCATGTAAACACTCTTTTGAGAGTTGTAAGATCATATTGAGAAAGAAATTCACTTTAAGTACTTATGTATAAAATGGTTGATATACACTTGACATTAAGACATAGAAAGTCTTCTGAATTTCATTTTTTATGGATATTAGGGGTAGAGATGTTCAAATTCAAGTCTGCGGAACAAGACTATCCACTATCGCCGTAAAGAATGCAAGTTTAGGCATTTCATTGACATAGCACTGTACTGATATATTTAATTGTACCTAACTGCATGGCTAATACCCATTATTATTATGAGCGCATTTTTATTTATAAAAACTGTAATAATAAAACATTACTGGTCGACATAAATTATGTTGTTTACAATGCCAAATGACATGAACGTTAAGCTTGTGGACCAAGTGGAGTTTCTTATGATTTATCTCAAAATAAATCGAGAGAAGATGACATTAATGCAAGGTAAATTCGTTGCAAGCTATAGATAGAAGTGGTCAAATTTTGTAATTCTCTCTTAAATCGGTGTCACCGAATTAAATTTCATCTTCGTCCAGAAGGGAACGAATCGTATGCGTCAAACGTATGATTTGTTAAAGTTCAAAAGTTCTGAGCTCTAACAAGCAGATGAACAATTATTGATTAAGTTTCTGAACAATCATGGAAAATAAAATTTTGTTTCTATTTTCAAAAAAATGAAAAAGTAAATAATAATAATTTGTGGCTCAAATCCTTCAATCTCTTGTGATTCACCTCATTACAAATGTAATTTTCCCAGGTAGAGTTTAAATAACATGAAGGTAACTTGAAAATAACTTGAATTTAATTAAATCTTTTATTTCGTTGAAAAATAAATGGAAGGTGGTGAAAGTAAAACTGAGAAGGTAACTTCACAAAACATAAACGATCCACGTAGAATTGAACATGGAAAACAACTTGGAAACCGTCCACAAGAATTTAAAAAAGCAAAAGCAGAAAAATTTAATAAATAGTATGGCTACTAAGAGAACTGAAGGCAAAGAGTCCTCCAAGCATGACATATACAGTGCTGCCTTGGTAGGCTACAACATGTATTACTTGATACCTGGCGTGGTTGTTGCTATAGGAATAGGTGTTATATATTCACACACACACACACACACACACACGCACACGCACAAACACAAATCAGTGAAGGCGGAACCTACTAAGAAATACTCCAAAGAATAAAACAAAGCAAAACCATGTTGTTGCTGACTCATGCAAGCATGACTAAATTTAATACAATTTATATTAATAATTAGCAAGCAAAATAAACAACATAATTAACCCTATTTACCATGCAGGATTAAATTCAACTCTTGCAGTGAGTTACAGTATGCTTTAAATGATGGTATTTAATTTTAAAATAGATTCCCCAGATAATTTGATTTAGAAGAAGTAATACAGTTGGTTATTCCAATCTCTTTGCGTCAATTTGCGATTGAATGTCTAGTAGCACAAATGATACTACCAGACAAACTAATTAAATAAATTAATGTTTGTGAATTGTAGATAAATTATCTAACAGCCATATAATTAATTTTAGGCTGATCAAAATTAATTACATTAAGAATGCAACAGCATATAAGCTTTTCAACTTTGTAGAAGTTGGTGTGGCAAGTGGTTCAGGTTAAATGGGTGTTGCAGTTGCTAGTTTAGAAGTTGTGGGTATTGCAAGACTGATTATTCATTTAGCTTTTTCATGGTTTGGTGCAACTTTACTAGGGTTTGTTGCAAAAGCTTTAAAAGACAAGCTAGTATACAATAAAGTTATAAAACAAGATGAGATTATAACCTTAGCTATAAGGAAGTTGAATACTATTGATGAAAGTTGAGTTAAGCAATAAGCTATAATGAAATAAGTCACGATGAATTTAATATGATATTTAGTAAATGCAACAAATAGTTGGTAGGACGTAACGCCAAAGGCTACAAGCCGACCGATTCGCGGGACTCTTAATGAGGCTTCTTTTGCCGTTACTTAAATGGAAGCCTACCTAACGCCGAAGCCAGTTATGCCTAAGGTATTACAGCAAAGCCTAGCTAAATTACTGTATAAGGGCTGTCTGAGAAAGAAATATATTTTTCAAATCCACTAATAGCAGAGTTGGTAAAATATACATTTCTTTATAGAGAATTGAATTTGTAGTTGGTTATTACAATATTTCAAATGATCAAAAAACAATATAACCAATTAGAATGAAATCAAGACAATATCAATACCTGATGGTTTCTATTATCTTGAAATGTACATTGAAAAAGTTAAAGAAGGAATTACTGATGATGGCGACAATGAGGAATATATATATATATATATATATATATATATATATATATATATATATATATATATATATATATATATATATGTATATATATATATATATATATATATATATATATATATATATACATCTACCGAATCAGATACAATTTGTGGATTTTTGAAGCCCAAAAAGTTATATATTTTCCTTCATCAATTAAACAATACAAAAAATTACTGTAACGGCTCATAATCTACTCTTATTGAATCCCTACCTATTGAAATGAATTTCACGGTGATTTCATCTCATACGATGTAAATAGTCCATGTAAACAATTACAAAGCGGTACTATAAACAGATTAAATATCAAAATTAAAGATCAGAATTTGAAAGTAATAGATTTTAATGCATGCCAATTACATTCGTCTTTAGAATATCTCAAGCAAATTAGCTCATGAGCAGTATGTATGCTCACGCAAATTCAAATTAATTTGCCCGTTTCGTGTTAAATAAACGATTTTGATTAAGCGCAAGGAATCGTTTTTTTTTTTAACTATCCAACAATAGCTGCTGATGTATTTGTGTGCATAATTTTGTATATGAAGTGTACAGAGACTTAAATTAAAAAAGAATTTTAAATGAAAGATAAAAAAATGTTTGTTGTGAATATAACTATTGTAGACATAGGTGGAATGTAACTACTCAATAAATAAAAGAAATACATTTTAGAGGTCAGGTGATTTTAGTTAACAATTCATAGATAAAGCTGAAAAGACAAAGTATATATAGATCAAGAACCAAAATTTAAAAAGACAAAAAAGATGAATCGGTAAGTCTATCATTAAAGAATGTTTTAAACTTGAACAGCAAAATTATTACAAATTTAGCAAATCCGATAAAACGAATCTGGTACAGTTAATAAAGGTTTTGTGCAAAAACGTATTGACGCCCGAATACGTGAGACTTTCGAGAATAAGACAACATGAAAAGAAGAAGTTAATAACAAAAAATTTAAAAATGTGGATAAGAGTACCACACAACAATATTCTAAACTCTGAGAACTGCAAAAATAAATAGATTATAACAAGATTTTTTTTAGATGTTCAAGATTTATTTACTAAGAGATGAATTACTCTTTAAACTGCTTTACAAGCCTTGCAAACTGTTAGAGTGGAATCAACCATAGGTTCTGTAGAGAACATACAGAAATTATTAGAACCAATTGAAGAAAAGATAAATGTTGATATACCAGTCTTAAAGAGTGACGTAGATGAGAGTGACGTAGATGAAATAAAGAAGTCTATGTAAAATTGCAATACATTATAATCACAAATTAAACAGTCGCAGAAAAATTAAACGATGATATAAAAGAGAAAGATGAAGATATTAAAAAGTTAGTTAATGATTTTAAAGCTGGTGTGAAAAGGTGGGAAGATATACTGACAGCTGTCAATACTAGTCTTTTACAATTAGAGAGGAAGAATGAATTTTACGAAGTCAATAACAAGATAGAGGAATTAAAAAATAAAGTTAATGTCAGTGAAAGTACGATTAAATCTATGAAGACGATGTTCGATTTATCTATTTCAGATTTAAGAAAAAAACAAAAAACAAGCAAATAAAAGATTTTAATGAACAGGACTTAGTAACTCTAAAAAATGAACTATCTTCTGAAATAGAAAAAAAGCGGACAAGTTCTAACAGATAATAAGTATATACAGGTAAAGACCTTGTTAATAATAATGGTGTGGGACAAGAAAGTATTGACAAATTAGATTATAAGGTAAAACAATTAAGAAGAAATTTTAATGATATAGAACAAAAGATAACAGACGAAATAAAAAAAAGAAACAGATGATATTAAACAATATTTTTAATAATGACGTAGATAAAGACTTTAGCAGTAATTGAAAGAGCTGATAGAGCTAAATCAGAAATAAAGAAATCATTAACTAAATTAAACATATATATTGTAGTAAAGAGTATTTCAATTGCATATTTTTTATTTTCGTATACACACCAAAAGGATTATATATCAATTAAGACAAAAAGGAAGCCATATGTTTATTTTACATTTGTAAACTACAATCAAGTTAACGTTTATTTATATACATAATCTCTGGTTACACATCACCAAAAACAGCAATTTAATGCTTATGGATTCGACTATGCTTCATCACATTTGCTAAATACAAGTTACAAGGTATAGATTCCCAAGACTATTATGTTATTAAAAAGAAATAAATCAGGTTTATATTCACTTTTGATTTTGTAAACTTAAGTCAACAATCTTCATAAGAATTAAAATTGTATATTTTATTAACTATAAATATGCAGAAAATATAAATAAAGAAATTGTATTAAGTGAAATTTCAACTTCTCTAACTTCACAAATGAGATATATAGAATAAATGAATCAAAATATATTATTTAGAACAAAACAATATTTTGTTATTTTCAGTTACACTAGTTGAACATGATATTTCTAAAAAATAAAATCGAAGACTTATTTAAGCTAGTTAATTACAAAAGCAAAAATATTTTAGCAGATAGTAAAGTATATACAGATCAAGAACCAAAATTTAAAACACTGGCAAATGACATAAAAATGTTGCACGATTAGAGGCATCATTAGCTAAGTTAAACACAGAACTAACTATAAATATAGACGGGAACAAAAATAAAATCGATGATATAACTAAACTAGTTAATGAAAAAGCGAAAATGTTTTTAACAGATAGTGATATATAAATATATATCTATATGTATATATATATATATATATATATATATATATATATATATATATATATATATATATATATATAGAGAGAGAGAGAGAGAGAGAGAGAGAGAGAGAGATCAAGGACTAAATAAATAAAAATGTTAAACGATTAGATGCATCATTGACTGAAAATAACAAAGAAATAGAGGCATCATTAACTAATGGCAAAAATACTCTTCCAATTGATGATATTAGTCCAAGGTCAAATGATCATACTAATAGGTTAGATACGTTTGACAATGAACTACATAGAAGTATATTACCTTTTGAGTTTCGTCATATATACATAAACTAATGTTTATTCTGATACAAGACATGGTCCATATATATTTTCTTAGACATATAATGACGCTCGAACAGATGTCTACGGTATTTATTGGTCAGATTCAAACACTAGCTGCTACTTATGGACTTGACTATGCTTCATCACATTCTGCTGAAAACCAGTTGGAAAAAACAATAAAGATTATTATGTCATTTGAATAAAGAAATCAGGTATATAATCACTACTCTTCAATTTAAAACTTTTGGTTATAATTAATTTTGAATTTTGTGTTGACTTATTGGTAAATTGAAAATAAATATTACTACGTAGTGAATGCGATTAAAGACATTATGGGGGCGGGGGTGACCCAGGTCAAAGAATAATAGAATGAAAAATATATTTGGTTTCTTAGTATTTAAATAATTTGGATGAAGCTTTTTCCTACTATTCTTCTACTCATCGATATGCTAGTATCGCTTTAGAAAAAGGTACATTTAAGAACAGATTTCCCGATACCCTTTAGACAACCATAACCTAATGATTTTTATCATCCTTCTGATACACAGATGCCTTTTCAGTATGTTTTTATTGCAGTTGTCATGAGGACTAGTTTGTTTTATCTTGGCAATCAATTTCTTTTGATCTAAAAGAAGTATAGCTAAATTTAACTAAGTAAATAGGATGGCAACATATGGATAAGATATAACTCCTAACAAACAAGAGAAAACACCACAAGGAGTTAAGCATCTTATTTCAACACAAAATTTTATTTCGAACACACCAAATAATATAAAACCTGAAGAATGTTAACAAGTTCTTATATCTAAGTTAAGATAAATGTTTAAATTGTACCTGGTAGTTGTTTTCGCATCATTCGATGCAAAAAGTTAAAGTAGATACAAATAATGCAGTTGTACACAATCTTGGAAGAATGCTGATTAAAGACTTTGGAATTTATTACGGTATTGATCGTATATTTAAATTATTACAAATATAATAGATCAATGTATAATGAGTGAAAACTAAGAACGTTAAAATCATGAGAGGCTAATACATAAAATATAGGCATAGAAGCTGTTCAGTTTATTGTATAGTCAAAGAAATTTTGAATTTCACTCGATTTTCAGATACTGACAGATCATTTTCAGCTGTTTTTTTTTTTTTTTTTTTTTTTTCCTTTGTCAGGATTTGAGATTCATAATTACACTTGAAAAAAAAACATCTGAAGTTATATAAGGTGCAAACGATATGATGAACTGAAGAGAAAATGTGCCTCCAGTACGATAAGATCACTCCTGACCTTATTGCTAATTCTGAAAGCAATAAAGACAGAAATGCAACATTTTTTCTTTTATGATTATATCAAAAGAGCGAGAATTATTGATACAGCTGCTAATACAACCTTAACAAATGTAATACTTGATTCAGCAAGAAAGAGCCTAAAAAGGAGTCTTAATATTGTGCAAAAAGGACAAAGAAATTGATGCTGAAAAGTATTTCAATTTAGCAATAGAGAAAATAATGGTTATTGTGGAAGGATTACCTAACCTTGTATTTACAGGGGTATAAATTAGATCAACAAATGACGGAAGCAACGAAATATGTCTATGACGAGCAACAAAAAGACACGCAAATTAGTAATGTTAGTGAAAAGAATTTGTATACCAATTACCACTGTTTATGGTAGGACTTAAGAAGCACACATAATAATACATTGCGTGGAGCTGAAGATAGATTAGTAAATGTTCAACAAGGAATACACCTATAGATAAACACAAAAGACAAAGTGCATGCACACAAGATATATCTTTATTTGGTTTCTGATGCACGGGTAAATATTCAGAATAACCAGTCAAAACAAAATATATCATATTCAAGAGCCGACGACACCTATTAAACATGTAATAATTCTACTAAAAAACATCATAACACGATTGTATATGGTGTTACAAATTGTGGAGAAACTTGACTTTATTGAATTAAAATATAATTTGTAAAAAAAATTTATTGCAATTATCTGTCCAACTCTTATGTGCAACAGAAAAGGTCTTTTTAGAGACAATAATGTAATTCTAATATTTCCTGGTGATATATTAGATAAGGGCAAGAATTACTTCCAGAAAACTAATGCTTTGTTTCTTATCGACGATTGTGCGAATGAAGATTATGTAAAAATGGAAAGGAACCAACTTAACAAAGCTAGCATTCATTGGCAGGTATCATGAAATAGCTTTATCGGTGTAGTACAACAGTATTAAAACAATCTTCGTAAAAGTGTTAGATACATAGCAGTCTTTTACTCTAAAGATAAAATGTCTATTGAAAACGCTTTTAATAAAAATTATGTAGTACTAGCAGTTTAAAGGTATATAAAAAATTAAGCTTCTAATGAGGCTGAAAAATACGTTTGATTCCAAGGTAGAAGGAAATTCGATTAACTAGTTAGACTCCCAAGAGAATATTCATGACGCATATTACTAATGTTAAAATATTGTGTATCTCTATCTATATATCTAATGACATTTTATTGTTCATTAATAACTTCATTTTGTCACGATATAGTTTCTTCTGCCTGTTGTAGTAAAAGTTATACACCAGCAACGTGCTTACTTCAAGCACAGTATGGCCACCATAAAGTAGTTTGGCTAATATAAACTCTTGTTTTTGAAACTAAATAATAACATATCTACATCTAGTATTGTTCTTCTTGCATATGAGATATCCTTTTGAAGTTTAAAATATTTCTTTTCATCAGTACATATTTTTACATTAGCTCTCTTTCTTAAATTTTGCATCTGTTTTCCGAATGCAGAGTTATTCATCAACTTAAAAGAATTCTTTTTCAAACTCATTGATTGCATTTTGTCTTAAAGATTATTAAGTCCAATGTATGATTTTAACCATGGCTTTTGATCAAATGAAACTGCTTTATGAACATTTTTAATTTGTATTCCTAATTGAAGATATAACTTCAAATTGCGATAGTGAATGACATGTTTTTTTGTTTGTTTTTTTTTTTTTAAATTGCTTTATATCTTACATAATAATTTAGATACTGATGGTTTTGTATCCCTTTTATCTTCTATCATTTTTTTTTTTTTTTTTTTTTTTTTTTTGTAGTGGAGAGAAATCAACCTGACTAAAAATTAGTTTTTCTGGTGCCAAAGGATAGTCTTTAATATAGTCGTGCAAATGTGTCGGTGCTTCTACTTATACTTCTAGAATTATTCCAGTTTTAGAATCATCACTCCAAGATATTATTCATTGATGTTCATTCGTTTCTTTATTTCCACTTCGTCTGCACATTTAAAGTTTCTAATGGGTATGAATTGGCACATGGCCCAAATATAGAAACTATGGTGGTTTATGTACCCTCCATTATTTCTTGTTATGTTATTGTTAACTTTGTTATAATGTATATGATTTGCTTTTGTATATATATTAGTATCATGCTTATTCCTTCTCTGATTCCAGATATATATATTAGTATCATGTTTATTCCTTCTCTGATTCCAGATTCAATCATTCAAAACAAACCATAATCTATCAGCAATTCTAATACTACCTTACTTATTTTCATACTAGCATCTTGAGGTAGTCTTGATGCAGTAAAATAATGTGCCGGATCTAGTTTATAACTATTCATACACACAGATCTAAATTCTCCAAAAATATCACATAACATTAAAGTATCTTTCGCCAAGAGAATTTAATTCGAAATGTTTCGTAACATCTTTACATAACGGTAATTCGGTGCACTAATTCCTAATCCGGTTAGTTTTGAATAAATATTCTCAATTGGTGGTTGTTCAGTTTCAGTAAATCTTTTAAATGGATCCATATATTCGCATGGATAAATATCTTTTCTCAAAATTATGGGTTACATTTCCTCAAAATGTCTTTTTGTTTAAGAGAATTTATCATCCTTTCGACTTTTTAGCAAGTTGCTGTAGTGATTCCTCTACTGACTGACCCATAAACCGATCACTATATGTAAATGTTATTATTCCTTTTACTAATATTTCTTAGGGACTTTCCCATGTTTAAATCTATCAACTATAAAATCTTTACAAAACGTAATATATTGTTCATCATTATTTTGCATTTTTGATACTTCTTGATCGGGATCATTTTTGATAGTCAGATAAGAATCCTATTCAAATAAATAATGAATAAATAGTGGAATATATTTTGGATATTTACTTTCAAAAATTACACTTAAGATGTGCACGACCTCTATATTTTCCAGTTGTGTGATAATCATCTCTTACTTTGTAGTTTCCTTCGTCAGCGGCAAAACTTTTTTCTCATATCTGGCATAGATTGGAAGACTTGTAATGCTTTTTTTATCTTTATTACTGAATATGATTTTAGCACCCTTACTTGGCCTTAGTTCTTCATAAGCAGTTTCTGCAACTGACTGTAAATATTCTGAGTTGATTTGAGGTAAAAGTAAAATCATCATGGTGTGTGCTCTGCTATTTTCTTATTGTCCATGACATATTTGGTCCATATTCACATAACTTTCTGGCTCAATATTACTTTCAAAATCACAATATAGAAGATTTAGAAGAAAAAAAACCTTTCTTATTTTTTTAAATTCAACTGCAAAATCCTCTTTGGGCATTATCTATACCTATCTATATATCGATATCTATCTATCTATCTATCTATCTATCTATATATATATATATATATATATATATATATATATATATATATATATATATATATACATATATAATGTTAAATGTTTGGTTGCATATACATATTGTGTTCCTATAATTTTAATTCAGAATAAAAGAAACTGAAGCGCTTCTTACACAAGTTTTTTTTGTTGTTGTTTTTTTTTTGTTTGTTTTTTCCCTTCGTCTTTATTACTTTTAGATGATACTAATTTTGATAGATCCTTGATTCCTTATTGACTTTCCTCCTAATCTCTTAAATTCATCAACATGCAGAGTGTCATCATGTCATCAACATTCTTTTCAAAAAATGATTTGTTATCTACATCTATTTCCTGTCCGAATTGTGTTTGTATTTCCTCAAACAGTTTTTGAACTTTACATTCAATTTCGTTTCTGTTCATTATGTTTTTAGGTTGTATTATGTGATTTCAATCTACAAAGTGTACATGAATTAATCTGCCAGTATCATCTACTATTCCAAGTATCAAGCTGGACTTTTATTGACCCAAAACCTCTGATATTTCCAACTATTATTTTAAATAAGAGTGGTTTATCTTCTTTAAAACAAGTAATCAAATCAATCCAATCGCTTTGATCACTTTTGACTTTTTCGGGTATAAATCTATATACACTTAGACGTCTGTTAAACCAACCTTGTATCTTTCTTACAGTAATTTTGTTTTTAGTTTAATTCACAATTCGTTTTAATTCTCTTCTAGTTGGAGTAGTAATTAAAGGAATTTATAATCTGGTTCTATTTGGAAAAGTAACTTCTAGTCTCCATTGACTTATCACACTAGCAATAATACCAGACAATTCTACTGCCTTTTTGGTAACGTTACAGAAATGGCCTCCACTATTTTTAATACCTCGTTTAATTTATCAAGGAAGGAATCCGCGCTGCCGCCTCTACCTCTACCAGTTTGACAACGAAATATCTTTTTATATATTTACATAGTGCTATTTTCTTTCAATCAAAATATCTGTGAAAATTCTTTTGATTTTTTACAATGGTTTATGATTTTGCCATTTATAAAATTAGTGTGAACCCTACTTATTCATTGGAAAATGAGCCTCTTTTATAGTGTTTCACATTCACCGGTCATTTTGGTTGTATTCTCTTTCTCTGATTTTTTGTTATTTCCTCCTCTATAATACCTTCGAGATTTCATTATAATGCACGATCTTTACATCGTGTGACATTATTATTTAGATGTTCTATTTCATCAATATACTTAATTTGATAGCATATATGACATATACTTGATTTTATTTATATAATGTAAATTCTTTCCATATGACTGCAATCATTTTTAGGGCTATTAATCATGGCTTATTTTAGGACGTAACGGCAAGCAGACTTCGCTAGGACTGCTTCAGTAAGACAACATTTTCTTTCAGCATGCAACTATACCATTCATCATATCATTTCCATTATAATAGCACGTTTTTGCCATTCATTTTTTACTTTCTAAATATATTCAATCTTGCTTGTGGTATAGAGATCACTCTCCCTCGTAAAATATTCCATCAATATGCTGTAATTTTAAGTCTTCAAATTTATATAGGGTATTCGGAAATTAGTTCTCTGAATATCAAAATCTCTTCCATGACAGTAGGAAGATGCAAAGGAGACTTACATTTTGAGATCAGACCTTCACACCTATTTTATATTTAGGCGTTCCATATGAAACTGTTGTAAGATAGCCAGATATGTTAATCCATACTTTTTACCTGTTTCTATGCTTACTGGCTTCAACTGGAGACATGTCTATGGATCGGGGATATGATCTATTGTATCCACCAATAAGGAATTTTAATATATCTACCCATTTACTGGTTTCATTTTCAGCAAAATATTTCCACATTATAGTCATAAGGATTCTATTAACACTTTCCACTACAGATGCTTTTTTGTCTGAGTGAATGGAAAATTATTCAATATTTGCTTTAGCCAATAATTCTTTAACATTTCTGTTCTAAAATCGTTTTCTTCATCAACTGTATTGTGTCTGAATTTCTAGCTTCTAATATTTCACTAAAAGCATCATGATGTCATCTGCTTTTTTTATTTTTATTTTTTTTTGAAGACCTGTGGCCTAGGTTTTTTTCAACAAATATACAAGCATATCTCATGTCTGCTTCTGAGTGTAAACTACAATTCTTTCGTTTCCCGCAACGCTATGATATATGTCTTTCTAGAAAGGATTTAAAATATATAATGATTGCCCTATATTCACACAAAACGTAAATCAAGAGAAGGTTTGTGGATGTAGAAAATGCGTAGAAACATGTTGACGATCTTGATGTCAATTTATTTGGATGCGTTACGTAGAAATTCTACATCAGTGCAGGCTATGATGAGGATCGCGTCAACTGACTACATAAAGTAGCAAACACACAAATGTAAACGTATCTATGTGCAAAGCTGTATCAAACAAATTGCATCTTCCCTTTGTCTTACATAGATAGATAGATAGATAGATCGATGGTTGGAAGATAGAGATATAGATAGATTTTCTGTAACTGCCATAGTAGACACCTAAGCATAAACTTGACATATGGTTACGTGCAATAACTTTTATAGTATGGTACCTCATGCTAGGAAATAAAATCTGTATGCTTGTAAAAACTAGAGGCGTTGAAAATGTCAAATACTTTTGAGACTTTAGAAAAACAAAAAAAATGTTGTTTTCATCTTTCTGGTGACATTCCTTGATACTTCAATATCTTCTATAAATCCAAGGGCCCAGTTTCCTTTAGGGTATATTATAAATATCAACAACTCGAGGCACGAGATGGTAAACACCAACAAAACGAGGCACGGTAATATAGTAAACACCAACACAACCCTGCACAAGAATGTAGTAAACGCCAACAAAACAAGGCACGAGAATATAGTAAACACCAACACAACCAAGCACGAGAATATAGTAAACACCAACAAAACCAGACACGACAATATAGTAAACACCAACACAACCAGACACGAGAATATAGTAAACACGAACAAAACCAGGCACGAGAATATAGTAAACACCAACAAAACCAGGCACAACATTGGAGAATATGATACTAAAACTCTTATTTTTAAAACATACAATTGAATCCTATAGCTATACTCACGTTATTGCAATGGAAATACGATAACGTTCATTTTTAGTAACTCTTAAAGATGTTTTGTCGCATTAAGTCGAATAATACTATCCTCGATTTTACAGTGTCTTTGAACTGGAACACCTCCTGGATTTTCTATCAAAGTCCATTGCGGAAATACTTCGAAATAGTACACAAGGTACATTTATATGCAAAGGCTGCTACTATAGCATTTCCGAAGTGGTTTTCGATCATTGGCGGAAGGCACGAGTGTGGTCTGATTGAATATCTTTATAATTCATTGTTTTATATTTGTTGTCTGCCTGATTCCACAGTTTCAGACTTTATGTTCAGCACGATGTGCTAGAACTATGTTAAGGTCACACGGTCTTACAAGTAGCAAGCACTTAAGCAAGTGTACAATTGATTCACAATCTATTCACGTGGCTATATGATGCAGAAATAAAATTACATGCATCTAAAATGAACATGCAAATTGTAATAATGCAAATTTAAACATGTAAGCAAAACATGATTGATAAACTTTGGAATTATGACATATCGGCTACATAGAAAATTCATAACACGCATCAAACTTCGTTGCTGGTAAGATACAACATAAATGCGGCAACGTTGTGGGTAGTTTCATGGACACATATGATGGAAAAAAGTTTCTTAAGAGAGGGCTATATATGTAAATTATAATGTAAATATTTAAAATTCAATTTAGATATTTTTAGAAATTTTTTGCAAAATTGTGACCATTTAAATGTAAATTACTATGTTACATATATTGAGGTAAAAAGCGCTCTTAAAAATGTTAATTGAATTTAGACATTTTAAGAAGTTTATTGCAAATTAATGATCTATTCAGTGCACATTACCACGTTACATTGATTGAGGTCAAAAGCGCTCTTTTATTTTTTTAAATAATTTTATAAACTTCAAGTTGGACATTTTTATAAGTTTTAATGCAAATAAATTCTAAATAACTTCGTCACATTTGTTTAGGTGAACAGCGCTCCTGCTACTGGAAATATTTCGAGCTTTGATTTCTAAATATTGCAAACGCTATGAAAAGGACAAGTTGACATTTGATGTTTTTAATTTATCAAACCCGATTTTTAATGCGCATTTCTAATGTTGGCTGAGTTATAAAGCAAAAATAGAAATGCACTCCCATCCTGTTGCCTCTAGCATGGCGTGTAACAAAACTACAAAATAAATACTGTGCATCATATATAATTAGTATACCTATTTGTATACCCATTTCATTGATAAATAATAGAATGTCTGTAACCTCTATGTACAGTATGTATGTAGTATACCTATTTGTATATCCATTTTATTGATAAATAAATGAATGTCTGTAACCTCTCTATACAGTATGTATGTCGTATACCTATTTGTATACCCATTTTATTGATAAATAATAGAATGTCTGTAACCTCTCTGTACAGTATGTATGTCGTATATCTATTTGTATACCCATTTTAATGATAAATAATAGAATGTCTGCAAGCTCTCTGTACAGTATGTATGTCCTATACCTATTTGTATACCTATTTTAATGATAAATAATAGAATGTCTGTAACCTCTCTGTACAGTATGTATGTCGTATACCTATTTGTATACCCATTTTAAATAGAATGTCTGTAAGCTCTCTGTACAGTATGTATTTAGTATACCTATTTGTATACCAATTTTATTGATAAATAATATAATGTCTGTAAGCTCTCTGTACAGTATATATGTAGTATACCTATGTGTATAACCATTTTATTGAAAAATAATAAAATGTCTGTAACCTCTCTGTACAGCATAAAATCATGTCACAAACACAAATTTTAAATTAACGGAATTCTATTTACTATTAATATTGTAATCCTTGATGTATTTGCGATTGATATGAAACCAAGTGTAAGTATAGGGACAAATGGATTCATCACATGCCCATCACTTTAGTGCAGTCACTCAATGAAAACCGAGTTCCTAAAAGAACTATGCCAGTTCTCATTTTCGTTATTGTAATGCTTTATGACGATACATTTTAAACGCTTATGATATTCGGTCAGTGTTTGGTTCAAGATGTACGGTAATTACATTGGACAACGCGAGCATGGACTTGGACGGATAAAATCACTTATCTTGCAGTATACATCTTTTATATTTTCCTGATTGACAGAACCATTAGAAGTTACAAGCAGATCGTTAGTAAATTTGTTATACCACGAATGTTGTATTTATATATGGAATTGTAAATGTCATTGGAACACATATGATATGTTAAAATTAACAACATATTTCCATTAATTACTTTGTCAAAGAGACACTGTACACGAAATGTTTGTATCCTCAAAAGAAAACAAACAGCTGGCTTCAACGGCGGAGTTGCGATCCTTAGAGAAACACAATTGATTCAATTGCTAGACCAATGTTAGACCAGTGTTAAAAAATGTGGGTTTGAATTAAATTTCCTACAATGTTTATATACGAAGTTACAGCAAGCATGTAATGTTCGAAAAGTCATAATAGAATTTATATAGAATTTAGATACTGGAAAAATCACATTAAATATGAAGTGATATTGTATATCTCAGCTCTTAACTGAAATCATATACTAAAGGGATTTTACATTTATTTATTCTTTTTTTTTTCTTCAATTTTAAGACAATATTCTTATTACTGTTGCTTCTTTAATTTTGAATTGTGCAAGTATTACTCTTTTTCGATCATTCCAAACAGATAGCCCATGCATCCACAATGTCCAATATGACAAGAGAAATTCTTTACCATCAGTGGAATTAAACTGCATAGAAATATATGCAAATGATACAAACGGACCAAACATCCTAAATATGATTAATTCAAAACTGACGGAAGAGGTTGAGTGAATATTTGTTTAACTGATATTTTCAAATTTAATTATATATTTCATAGTTGCCTTTAAGAAAGGTTGTCTCAGCGCAAACTGAAAATAGATCAACAATAAGTCATGCATTTGTGTTCATTTTTGGTTGGTGAAAACTTCTGTCATTGCAAAGTCACTATTAATGGTAAAAACATGACTAATATTGTGATATACAGAAACAAATTTTGGGGTCTCTCTTAGTTTTCAGAAACTGCGAGATTCCTGTAGATAGAGAGATAGATACATTATTATTATTATTATTATTATTATTATTAATCGCCATCATCATTATTATCATTGAGACAAAAGATTGTGTTCTCCTATGCATGAATCAAGATACATAGTGACCAAGATTTCGCAGCATATTCTCGATAAATATATACAGTTTATGTTGTTCTTTTTTGTTCTTGTTGTTTGTTTCTTTTGTTGTTGTTTTTATTAATATCCGATGAAAATGTCAAAACGAACTCTAATCAGAATATGCATATATACATTAGACCTGTAACGTGTAGTACCGTACATGCATGAATACATCAGACCCGTATTATGTACCACTGTACTAGCATGTGTAAATCTGACCCGTAACGTATAGTACCGTACATGCATATATGCATTAGACCTTTAACGTGTAGCCCCGTACAATGCATGGTGTTAGCCTAATTGTTATACATCTCTGTCAGGACTAAACCATTTATTCAAGTTGAGTTCTAGATAGTTCAGCGGTAGCTCGCTCACATTACATTATTGCGTTCGTTATCGGGCTCCGGCATGAGCAAGGGTAAGTGGTCACCCATCCATCTCCCGTTTCCTCCACCATGAAAGACGATTTTGCCAACATCTGAGTCGTCGAGAGCGCGTTAAGTTGGAAGATCTTGCCATGCAATCGACGCGACGTAAATAGAAATAACTCTGTTTATTTCTTTTTTATAAATAATTGGAAAAAGACAAAACTAACTTGCAGTACATGGATTGCATTTCATAAATTGATAGGAAGATGAGAGGAAGATATACAACAGAAACATCAATTCTTCACTGCACTTCTATAAAAGGTATGTTTTTATAGAAATTATATAGCGCAAAAGAAGGGTCAAAACACCGTTCCTAAATCCCCAGAAAGACATCCAACTAAAACTAAATATCTAACTTAAGACAAAAGATAGAAGGTAAAGATTTTTCAAAAACTCCCAAAAGGCATGAAAAACAATGATAAAGGCAAAAGTATAAAATCTTTAAAATGCAAGGTCAACATTTTTCTGTATATAAACAATTTTTTAAAAAGTACAACACCTTCTCTGTTCTCAGTCGGAACACCGTCACAGCAAACAGGTTACCTCTAGTAGTCATCTCTTTCGACATACACGATGATCCATCGGGCCTATTCTACACACCCTAACCCACGGGGGCTGTCCAATACGATAGAACTACGGTTGAAGATCGACGCGGACGTTGGTCAGAGATACCGCCTAATCTATTTCTTATCCAAACTTAAATTAAAATTTGTCTATCATATACCAGCAACGTCATTTTATACATGAATCATCTTGACATTAAAAAATTGGTCGAAATTCTCATTTGGAATTTTGAATCTTTAATCAATGACTACGTATTTTGCATTAGGACCTAATATTTCTGAAAAGTATCAGAAATTTGAAATCTTGCAGTCCCTGGTTTGAGTGCTTCCTTGGTTTTGACAAATAAATGCTCACTTTCACACATAAAATCAAATTTCAAATGTTTCATTATCGGAAGTGGAATAAAAAGGTTAAGAAAAATTACGATATTTCAAATATTGACATTGTCGTTAAAAGATGAAAACCATAATTATAACTTTTCAGCATTGATCGCATAATAAGTTTGAACAATTTAAATTATATCCCTTTCCTAACGTTATACTGGTGTTGGTACATTAAAATATGCATTCAATACTTCTAAGCTATACTGAACCGAGAATATTAATATCGAATAATTTTGATAGATAGATAGATAGATAGATAGATAGATAGATAGATAGATAGATAGATAGATGCACAAGAATATTCTACCCTCTCCGAGCTATGCCTCTCGTTAGGACTGAGACAAATGTGTTGGTATGAAATGATACTATTTGACAACTGAAAAATAATATCTTTACCTGTTTATAAATAGGCAGTATTGTAATACTGGTATTATTTTGATCATGTGAATAAACCACTGTGATGCACAAATTTTTCTTTGAATGCAATAAATAAATTTTGTCTCTTCTTCGTAAACACCATAGTACATGTAAGTAACACAAGATTTTATACGCGTTATTCAGATTCAGCCATAATGGACCGGTGTGATTGTCCTCTGTCGCAACAATGACTAAAAACACTTAATGCTTCACCGGTACTTTAGGCCATTTCAATATTTAGCACCGTAAAAGTGGGAGTTAAATCAAGGAAGAAGACAAAGCAGACGCATAACTTGTAGAAAATCTATATTACCATTAACTAAAATAGCAGCGGAAAAGAGATGCTATAATGTAATGTGGAAGATTCTGAGCGATTAGAGGAAAAGTCTAATAAGGTCGAATCAAAATGTAAAGGAAAGCACGATTCCGATCGCAAAAATGAGTTCTCTAAATGAAATCCTCTTTTTGACCACATCCCTCATTGGTTCAGCTGCGCTCGGACCCGCGAGAGCGATCTAGTCAACAAGATGAGTTCACTAACAGAAATCATTTCTGTGCTCGAAAACCGTGTTTTCGCCTTACTACTTATTTAAATAACCCCGGAGGTCATATTTTTGTGATTTTTTACAGCAGCCCGAGTTCATCAAGTCGATATAGGTCTTTAGCCAGTAAGACTGGTCAAACTTCAGGATGCGATGGATCTCAACCAAATGCATACCCAAATTCAAATATTGTTGAAGTTTTTTTGTAGTAGACGACGTACATTGTTTTTCGCATCAGATTTTGGCACAAGCTTTCCCACACTGCAGCCGCTACCAAGTTTTATTTTGAGATCGGGTGTGTGAAGGCTCAGCATGTCATCGTTTACTGTCATACTTTCTGACACCAGAGGATAATCAATATGCAGATTAGGCAACTCTGCTGTATAGTCAAGATCGATTTCCAAATTGTAGCCAGTGTCATCATCAACATTCAACAGCTGCTTTTTAAACTTCGCATGATTCGTCCAAGAGAACCTGCCCGTTGGCATCTTCTGTGACATCAACCTGCCATACAGATTTTAGCTTTAAAGGTAGATGATATACTTTGATTCCTTAGTAGGATCATGATCAGCCATGTACTTGTTATTCGCGACTGAATGCCGATGCGTGATCACAAAGATGCCCTTTACAATATATTGAAACATGTCAACATCAGTAAGCAGCTCGAGTTCTACACCGCTTATTCTGAGAGCTACGTCCCATGACAAGCCAGGGCTAGAGTAATACCACCAAGGATCCAGACCGACGTAACTTAAGCAGACGCCTCGAAAGTTTTCGAACTCGTCTGCGAGCAACAGCGTGTCTGTCTTTAGATACATATCATGGTACTCGCCCATAATTGTAATTTCAAATGCCTTCCTCGCTGATGTCGCGTGGTTATAGTCGGCAATCTGAGATGCTATAATCAGCAAGTTTACTAGAAAAAGCCTCTTTTGATAGCAAACATGTTTTAAAAAACTTAGTCTTTTCGGTCATATAATCGTATGGGTAAACACCCTTTCGAGTTACGTAGCCAAGTCGTTCGCCAAACTCAGCAGACGTATATCTAAACGTTTTTATGTTTCTGACAAGATCCTCCAACGACTTGTTCAGGAACTGGATGATGTGGATGAAACGCAAGCGACCAAGAGGAAACTCATATACTTTTCCATGTTGTTGGCTATGCAACTAATCTTTTCAGAAAACTTTCCGAAGTGCTTTACAATCAGATGCGAGATTGTGCAGCACAACAGAAACAAAGTTTGGTGCTCTGAAATTAAGATTGCAGATGTTGTGGGCGGCTCCGCGATAGATACCAGCAGCGTGACAATGATCATGTACACGATCTTGTGCAAGTGGTTGTCCGCCGATCCAGCAATCAGCAGCTTGTTGAACGCGCGTGTTATCTTCTGCTGTAAAATCATTGTGGTAGCTTTTATGATGTCGACATATGTGATTTCACGGAATAAACTCCTGATGAAGTCCTCGACGCAATCCTCACCACGATAAATCCTAATGGGAGTACTGTAGTTGTCATTGCTACAAACCAGCTTGTACGAATAACCGCAGGGTACATATTGCTGATAGGCTTGTGTTGATGACATTCAGGGTCATGATCAGCCCTATCAATGGGTACAGTAAGTGATTCGAAATATGCATAAACAACAAATGGTGCACGCAACAAATGGTGCACGCATCTGATGGATGAATCTCTGATATTTTATCATGTTTTGTCTTGCTTTGTCATCTCAATCGGCATGATGCTGATACAATCTTGCCCATGTTGCTCCAGCTGATGATTATAAAACTATTAAGTCATTGTTTTCAATAGAACATTTTTGCTTGCGCTGATTGTCTTGACCATTCATCAGCCTAGAAAAGTTCTTGATCCTACAATAGTGGCCGTCTCTGTTTTCACCGTTGATGTACAACAAGTCTACACACTGATCAGCAACAGTAGCTAGATGCAACGTATAAACATGATGATCATAACCAAATGCGTTAACACGAAGATGATTCATCTTTTCGACCTTTGCTATGTCGTTGATATGCATAGGAAACTCACGAGGACGAAATCGTATTCAAATCATCGTCATATAATAGGGGCATACTATTTATCCAGTTGTAAATTTTCACTTGAAGAAACGGGCTACTGTATAATGATACCAATCCTCAACATCAATAGCACAGAGAACATGTACATCTTCCTCGATTGCGCTGACGATTGGTTTGCTATGGTCAGCAAGGATTTGATGTTCATCCCAAAGATGATAATGACAAATGGCGGCGAGGTCGATGACGTAGATATTCGTGTGCAACGTAGGCACCAGAGGCCAACACAAAAGCACAAGCGCAAATACCATATAAAGAACAAGCTTGTCAAGTACAACTTTACGCCAGAGCAGTCATTGAAATCTTACTTGTTATTTAACAAAATAGTAAACATCAACTTGACCGGTAGACACAAGTTCATCAAGTTTGATTTTGTTTTTGCCGAGATCTTTATCGCTATTGGTCTGCCAGAGAAAGCTGCGCTGTGCAGGCCAGTTTTTAGCAAGATGATCTTAGCTAATTACGACAAAATTATTTAAGATATTTTAGCGGGGCCGTAGGCACCCAGAGGCTGAAGTCGTTGGAGTAACCAAACAACTTTACCAAGGATTTGTTGCCTTTTTTCCTGATTACGCGTTCCACCCGAAATACTTCTCGATCAGTCTTCTGTAATTCTTGTTCGTTAAATGACCTTCGATTGGTTCACCCTTGTAATCCTTGAGTAGATAAGTTCCCGGAATAGTCCGTTGTATTTTGGACACGGTAAATATTTCCTCGGTCCAGTTAGGCGTATAACCATTCTAGAATGTAATTTTCAATCTACTAATCAGGACATGATCGCCAACACTAAACTTGTTCCTGAAGTATAAATTTATCATTTACCTTACCAGCGTTTTTTTTTTTTTTTTCTGGCTTGCGCTGGTGACATTCCAGTGCTTCTGTGAATCGTGTTGTTGTAGGCAGCTGTTAGAGATGGCAACACATCACCGAAACGATTCGTATTATTTTTGTGAAATGTTTCGACATCTTGTTCTTTAGTGTTCGGTTGATTCTTTTATCAACAACTGCCTTGTCCTGATTATGCGTCGAGTACTTTTCGATGTTGTTTTTCTCGAGCCAGCTTTCGACGACTTTGTTGTAAAACTCTCCTGTTTGATCCAACCAG
This sequence comes from Margaritifera margaritifera, assembly GCA_029931535.1. Lineage (NCBI taxonomy): Eukaryota > Metazoa > Mollusca > Bivalvia > Unionida > Margaritiferidae > Margaritifera > Margaritifera margaritifera. Next base: position 1,110,747 of record JAQPZY010001620.1, read on the forward strand.
AGTTTGCCAGGTCGTTTAACATCCTTACTAGCTGAGGTTATTGTTTCCAGTGCATCGTGGATACTTGTTCCCGTCTTTTTGGTGAGGAGTATACTCCAAGCATACCTGCTAAAGACATATCTGAGGTTTAGCAGATATTTCACATCGTCGTTTTCTTTCGAGTATTCGCGCAGAGTCAACAAGATCAGCCGACCAGATGTCATCAACACCAGTAGCAACAACACGACGTCTAGGAAAGTTGACGCGAACATGCTTATGGAGTTTTTCATCTTGTAAGCCAAGACCTAGTTTATATTTTGCTCCCATAATACTCCTGATAAATGTTCGGTATGTCCGTTCCCGCAGAGAAGTTGTTAAAATTGTTTTTAACGAATCCAACATTACTTGGTCGGAGCCATGTTTGTCAGTTGGGTTGTCCCGGTAGCAAATATCATGTCACATTGCGATGGCATCTACCTGGTTGTATGGTTCTTGACCAGACAGCGGGTTATTATCAGCATCAAGTTGTTTGTCAAGTGGATTGTAAGGCCCATTGTACATAATATATTGGCAGATTCTAGCCGCCTTTAGGTTTTGGCAGTTTTCCTATTAATGCATGAAGGTCAACGCCACCGCCCACTATTTCTCTACAGCCACATTCTTCACAGTTTCCAACAACTAGATTTCTTTCCAAGCTAAGTTTACAGAGTCCTGTATCTTTTTTCAACACGAGCAGAACATATATAAAAAGCAGCTGCTAAAATCACTAAGTCGATCAAGATAATCGGAGGCTTGTTACAATAGCCTGTCTTCACCTTGATGAATCTGGACTGTTTCTTTCCACATACAGCGCAGATCGACTTGATCATAGAGCGGTCTGTCTTTGTTACAGCTTCTACTTCGTCGGCGTTTTCTGCTTGTTTTTTGCATGGGAAACACCGAGAAAGAGTCATCTTATATTACACATGTTACACAAAATTAAATACAACATCTTGTTGACAATCACTAATTAGTCGCTGATGGCATAGTTTATATTATTGACAACCACTAATTAGTCACTGTTGGCATACTATATCTTGTTGACAACCACCAACTGGTCACTGTTGGCAGCGCATCAAATTCCAGTATGATGTCAAGCGCTGGTATGCCATTAGATCGTGATCGGATATAGTGCACACAGTACTATCAGCATGCAACCCAAGAAACATCCTGAACCTCGACCGCATTGCTACAAGCAACCTTTATTTGCTGCCTTGAGATATCTGATGATAGTATCACAGAGTGGCAGACCATAGGAATCGAATTACTCGACTTCCGGTGAGTCTGGATCATTATAAGCGCAACCCAGTGTGTGCCATAACCATCAAAGTAGTTCTCGATGTTAACCACAGTACTTTCTGATGCATGCATGTCTCTGGGTAACTTATCCTTGGAGAAGGTCCCTCTGAAATCAGGCACGGATTCCAAAATTTTTAGATATCAAAGTTACTTAGGGATAGTACTTTTGATATTGCTACAGACAAAGTTATGTCATCTCTGGTTAATGTCGTCTGATTGTTCCTGGTAACTGCAGTCCCAGGCCCATTGTCTCCAGTAACGGTAGCCCGCGTAGCCCGCGAACGCTTCTTGTTTTTATTATACCACCAAACAGTTAACCAAATACGCCTGGGAGGATACTACTAGATAACCAGGCGAGTAGCGGCCCGATAAAACCTCCGCTCTTTGCTAGTTGTGTCGCGTTTAGCTTTAGCGTTATGCCCTTGCAAGCTGCTTTGTACTTGGTGATCTTGTCTATCTGTCGTTTTGTCAACATCAGCATGTGATTTCCAGACAACTGAGCCGCTATCAACTTGATAGTGAACTGAACCTAGTGTTTTGCTGCTTTGAGTTAGTTCTTTTTGCCGTAATGCATTTGGCTTGAGTCCAATCTCCTGGTAAGGCAAGATATACAACCAGTCTACACAAAATTGTGTCGTCGTTACAGTCCACGGCCAGATGTTACCCACAGTGTTGAACCAGAGATTGCACCAGATGCAGCAGCTAAGCCAAGTGTGCCAAAGACAGGCAACAGCTTGGGCAGCAGAGTTGTGGCGGCTGTCTTTAGCAGCGGCATAATGGCACCAAGAAACCCGCTTTTTACTTTTGCGGATATGATATCAGAAGAAGTTTTATGTCAGCATAATAGTATGTTAGCGCTTGATTATTTTTTGAGCGCCAACATAGTAGTTTTTTGCTGAGAGGGCCTCAATATAACTTTCACCGCATGGTAACTCATATTATACAACTTAGCTACACAATATATTTCTTGAAGGAGTTGTCTCTTGGGGTGGGCCTCATAAGCGAGAGTGCCCATTCCAACTAGACGATTACACTCATCTTACCGCCAAGTACATCTAGCGTGAGAAAACGGTCCGATATTGTCACAGCAAGCAGGTTATAGTTTGCAGCGGGCACAGCGTCTAGTGTCCGCCTTATATCTCTATCAGCCATCGAGTGTTTGAGACGCTTGCTATGTTTACTAACATCGAAGTCATATATTGGGTATAACGACACAAATTCCTCCAGCGACACCTGTGCTCATGTGTCGGTATCCTGATATTTTTGCATAGCGTCCATCCGCATCATGTACGCGCGCGAGTAGCTTCTGGTGGCTGGCCTGAAATCACATTCGAGTTCACGCTCGGGATACTGCTTGATGTTAATCCTGACAGCTATTATTCGCAAATCCAAGTTGTCAAATACCTGGATGTTTTCTGTTTCTACGGTGAGCTTGGTTGTTAGTTAAAACGCAACAAAGACATGTTGCGGCTGCTCCTGTCACGCGGTTGTTGTTACCCTCCACGCCATCGCGGTATGTGCCGGTGCATAATTATTTCTTAGAACTCGCGTCCGCTCAAAATACATCTTTTTGGTGAACTTTACCAGCAACGACTCTATTTCGAGATATAAGACAACGAGGGCGTTATTTTTGGCACCCAGAGTGAAAACGCTACATTTGTAAATCTACCATCACCAGGTGGAGCATATAGGAGAGGAAAAACAGGTGATACAACAGTAGACCTGTGCATATACACTAGAGATTCTGTACAGGTGAGCACCAGTGTATCTTTTACCCCTCAGAAAACTGTGGTGATATCGCGGCAAAAACCAAATATAGAACTTAGAGGAAGAAACATATAGACCTCGCGGCTCCAGTCGGTTAGTGCAAGTCTGGCAGCAAACCCAAGGTTGCAGTTGGTTCGCCTAGCATGAGCAAGCGTTTTTCTGATTCAATTAGTAACTGTAAGGTACCTCCGGCGTTAGCGGTCATATCGACGATCGTATATCTTCTAGCTGCAACAGCTTCTTCGGGGCGGAACACGAGGCTGTCAGCTGCTTTGACAGCAGTCGGGGCGTCAGGATTAGCTGGCGTGTCCCCGGATTTAAACTCGGTATTGACAGCGGCTCCTGTCCCTGTGTCTTTGAACCAGAACTTATTTGATGCTGTGATTCTGCAATGGTTGTCGTTAAAAGAAACAATATTCATGATGGTGCTTGCATGTGATAGTTCATTGTTTATCTCTTCGACTACTTGATTATTCAAATGGTACTTGACTGATTTAATAAGACTCCACCCGTTATTGACCAGCGCTATCTCAGAATTGGCTGGATAATCTACAGGCGGTCTTGCATCTGTTTTTATCATGCCTCTGACCTCAAGAAAGACTTTGTGTGGCAGCAGGTAGACATCTTCATCTCTGATATCAATGATCCGGGTACCTTCAGTATTTACATTGGTTTCTTTGCTCGGATACTCGACGTACTCGTAATTCGGTAGTTGATTCATCTACAGTCACATCATCGAATATTTTGAGGTATTCCGAACATTATACAACATGGTTATACAAAAACTAGTTAAAACCAGCTGTTCTCAAGTCACAGATGCGGCTATCTTCAAGATACCTGTCTCAAGCCCAGCTGTGGGCAGCCTACTGACAGATTAGTATAGGCTCTTTAGCTGGTGTCTGCAGCATAGCATCGAGCTAGTCAAGAATCGCTTCACTTTGTCATGACAATACTTTCTCTGCTGTTTTGTTCATTGCGCATTATATTTGCTTGCTATTTCATCAACGATAGCCTTCACTGAATCACCTTTGATCTTGTCAGCTATCTTTTGACCAACAAGCTGTTCCTGCTGCAGAAGTTCCTCCTGTCGCAAAGGACTTAGTGGCATCAAATGCGATTGGGGCGACCTTGCTGGCGACATCTGGTAGAATACTTGTTATTTTGGAAACAAATGATGGCAAAAACCCACCTACTACTTTTCTGCGTTGTATTCTGCGCTGTTTCATGTTATATAACCTGCTACATTATTCATCGGCGAGAACCAGCTACATTATTTACCGGCAAAAACCAGCTACATTATTTACCGGTGAAAACCAGATATCTACCGGCAAGAATCAGATATTCAACGGTAAAACCCTGCTACATTATTCACCAGTAAGAACCAGATATTTACCACCAAGAACTATATATATCCCGGTGCATGCGTATATGCATATAATAAGTTACTCACTCGCCATGCAGATCAACTTCGTTTCCACTCTGATCTGTCAGAAACATTTTAATTTCAGCTATATGATACGAGTTGTTTACCAGGTAATAGATGAATGGCGAAGGCTTCAACACCATACGTGATCCTGGTGAAAAACCGTAGACGACATGGCTATTACTACCCGCTGTATCTAGAGATCCATTTGCTACAGAACAATGTATCAGCAGACTGTTCACCTCAGTTATGTTTACTCGATTGTGCGAACCAAATACGCCATTGCCTAGGCAAATGACTAGATTATACCTGAATATTGTTCTGATACTGTTGTTGTTAATAAAGTCGTTTTTTGTACCCGCCAATAATTGTTATCCTTGTTCTTAGCGTAGCATAGTTTGGAGCGATTTTGATGTTATCACTGACGTGACCGTTGGCAGTCACGAGCCTTGCTTTTTCATCCGCGATATCCTCTGTGTTGTAGGCCCCTGGTGTAATAGTAATCGTAACCGAAGTGGCCGCGTTTATTAAAATACATGAACTCATTGTTGCTGCTGGGGGCGTTATGGAAACTATTCCAAATCTTAGCAAAAATAAGTGCGATTTCATCCTATGATTTCTGATCAAGCACCAGCTTGTTACTGTATGGTACGGTAAACCGACTTCTGGTGTCTTGGGCAGATTTACTGTCAAATAGCAGCGTGGTATCGTTGAGAAATGACATGTTATATAATTTGCCTGATAAAAATCATAGTTGACTCAGTATCAGCTATGCATGTTAAATATTTGGTTTTCGCTGGTGAATTTGGTTCTCGCTGGTGAATAATGTAGCTGGTGAATTTGGTTTTCGCTGCTGAATAATGTAACCTTCTTGATTTAATTAATGTCAACGTAGAATACCTGATACTGGGTACCATCTATTAGCTGTTCTTATCGCAGATAATGTAGGATCTCAACTATCTCGTTGTCAAGCTCGATGCCTCTGTTGCCCGCTTGCTTTCTGGCAGCCAGCAGTTTCAGCATAGTCACTATCTCAGCCGAGTTCTTTTCACCATCAAGTTGTTCCACTGGCAACATTTCATCTGGATCGGCTATCTGAAATGGTGACGCTATGTCAGCTGCTGGCGTGCCATAAAAAATCAGTTAGGGTCCTGTATTTATCTTGCACTGCCTACAATGTGTAGATGACAACTTTGTCATGATTTAAGCGGCCATTCAACAGCATGTTCATCATCAGATTTTGTCTTGCCTCTGACAGTTAGACCAACTTTCATGTTTTGACAGTCCGGAAGCAAAACATTGTGCCTCGGTGCTGTAACCTGTTTGGAATCGAAGTTGATTACTTTCATGTTGCTATATAGCAAGGCTGTCATCGTCTGATGTTTGCTCGTGCACCTTGGTTTTTATTAGCGAAAATTACATAGCATGTCCCTACACAGCGTTTGGCACTATTATTGGCACTATTATTGGAGCTGGTGAAACCAATCGAGGCGGCTCATTGCCAGAGATAGAACAACTGGGTGGCAAAAATGTTAGCAAGACGGATGATGTCATGTCAGGCTCCCTCAACATGGAAGTGGGAAACAAGACCACAAACTGGGCTAAAAGATATCCACCACCAGCTGACGCTACCAGCAGTTGGTCTGATGTGTTACACAAGTCCTTCCGGTGATAGTACTATCTGTCTTGTCATATTTTGTCACAACATGTCCGTTACCAGTAACATAGATAGCAATCTTCTGGTGTTTCCTATTACGAGTCATACCACAAACAGGCTTATTGCTTCAGGAAAAAATATAAACTCTACAAGCGGTTACTATTGCTAATCACCTTTGGACCAATGCTCCTTACAACTTCAGGGTATCATTAGCACGGACGTGACTCTCAATCCTTTTCTACTAATACTTGCTGGTGCTGGTGTAAAAAAAATGGAGTCTTACTCTGCAAAATAAAAAGGCGATGTGCAAATACGCTCATGTGTCCTACACTAAGATTCTGAACCAGACAAAAACCTGTCTACGCGGGGATGATATTCCAAGTACTTTACTTACTTGAGTTAATGCCACGAAACTCTGATCTACACCAGTAGTCAAGTTAGTCGCTGTAACGGGAGGTGCTTGTCGAAAGCTGTGTTTGGTGCTGCCGCGTTTGCTGTTTTCAGTTGCCGTTACTGCTTCGGGATTTTCAATCCGATTGTCATTTCTAACGCCATTTTTGTGATCGATAACAAGACCAGATGGAATCAAG